>JAWZYT010000568.1:25000-75000 GCA_034508575.1 Petrolisthes manimaculis | reverse complement strand
TTATGGTTGGTTAGGTTAGATTGGGTTAGGTTAGGTTAGATTAGGTTAAGTTTAGGTTAGATTAGGTTAGGTGGTTAGGTTAGGTAGGTTAGGTTAGGTTAGGTTAGGTTATGGTTGGTTTAGGTTAGATTGGGTTAGGTTAGGTTAGATTAGGTTAAGTTTAGGTTAGATTAGGTTAGGATAGGTTAGGTTAGGATAGGTTAGGTTAGGTTAGGTTAGGTTAGGTTAAGTTTAGGTTGGGTTAGGTTAGGTTAGGTTGGGTTAGGTTAGGTTAGGTTAGATTGGGTTAGGTAAGGTTAAGTTAGGTTGGTTAGGTTAGGTTAGGTTTATGGTTGGTTTAGGTTAGATTAGGTTAGGTTAGGTTAAGTTATGGTTGATTTAAGTTAGTTTATGTTAGGTTAGGTTTATGTTATGATTGGAATTAATATAACTCATTTTATATCATCATTATCATCGGATTGGTAATGTATTATTATTATTATTATTATTATTATTATTATTATTATTATTATTATTATTTTAAACTCCTTCCTTATAGGTGTGTGTGTGTTTCGTGGTAATATTTAAAGGACTCTCTCTCTCTCTCTCTGTTTATTTCTCTCTCTCTCTCTGTTTATTTCTCTCTCTCTCTCTCTCTCTCTCTCTCTCTCACTCTCTCTCTCTCTCTCTCTCTCTCTGTTGTTTATTTCTCTCATCTCTCTATTTCTCTGATATTTCTCTCTCTCTCTCTCTCTCTCTCTCTCTCTCTCTCTCTCTCTCTCTCTCTCAGAATGCTTTAAAATGAATGGACTTTAATCTTCCTTTTAAAAGTCTCAATGGGAAGTGTTATGGCGGGAACCCCTCTCTTTTATTTATCTATTTATTATTATTCTTTTGGTGAATTTGAGCGCTCCTATTCCTCCAAAGTATGCCAGGAAACAGCATCAGAGTAACAAAAATAATGGGTGTTCTGTTGCTTGAAATAATTTGGAGGAATCATTTAAAAACATGTTATTTCATCCTTAATCGAATGTTGTCAAACTTTCCCGCCATTATTTGCCGCGTCCCGATCCCTTGATATCGACATTACATTAAAAAATAATCTTATTTAACGTTTTTAAATTATTTCCAGGCTTTTCATCACCTTGCAAATATTATTATAACTTAGTAAACATTAATTATTATAACTTGAATGATTAGTAAAGCCCCTGTGAGTGAAAATAAATGTATAAAATAGAATTAAGTAAATGGAAGCCAGTGTGTCATCCACGCATACAAACACAAACATCCATCCACAACACAGTCCGAATTACACATTTCTTGACTTCATTTTATAAGTTTAATTACAAAAACATTGCACAAAAACAACTTCATAGCCTTTCATAAACGTTATTAATGAGTTAAATATATACTATGATACTACTATGGTAACTTATGGACTTAGAAATAATATAATAACGATATAGAGGGAATATATTAAGTGTAAGCCACAGACTCTGGCAAGGGTACGAACACATTATAGTATTCTGTCAAGTGTTGATCCCTTTAAATCTGTTCGTACTCAGAAAACTGTAAAAGAGAGAGAGAGAGAGAGAGAGAGAGAGAGAGAGAGAGAGAGAGAGAGAGAGAGAATTGAATCTTTTTGAGAGAGAGAGAAATAACTTTAAAATCCACCAAATAGTAGTAGTAGTAGTAGTGGTAGTGGTAGTAATAGTGGCGATAGTAGTTAATGTGGTAATAGTTAACATATATACATACACACACACATACATACATACATAATAATACATACACACATACATACATACATACATGCGGGTGTCCGTGAAGGGGTGTAAATTGAACAGCTAGGGACAGGGGTAGTAGTGGTAGTAGTAGTAGTAGTAGTGGTAGTAGTAGTAGTAGTAGTAGTAGTAGTAGTAGTAGTGGTAGTAGTGCTCTCTCCCTCTTTCTTTCTCTCTCTCTCTCTCTCATATACACACACACACACACAGAAAGTATCATGAACACACACACACACACACACACACAGATTGTTATATGGTTAAGACACGTTTTACCCTCATTATTTTTTACCGATAAGTATGTGTGTGTGTTTGTGTTTGTGTGTGTGTGTTTGAATCGTCATTTTGTGTCTGTGTGTGTGTGTGTGTGTGTGTCCTTGACGAAATACCTTAAAGATACCAAATTGCCCAGTGCAATGATTTCCTGTATGTATGTATGTATGATTTATATATGTTTGTATGTATGTATCATTTATGTATGTTTGTATGTATATATATATGAATGATTATGTATGTTTGTATGTATGTATCTTGTGTGTATGTATGTATGTATGTATGTATGTATCATTTATTATGTATGTTTGTATGTATGTATCGTGTGTGTGTATGTATGTATATATGTATCATGTATTTATATATCATGTGTGTATGTATGTATATATGTATCATGTGTATGTATGTATATATGTATGTATGTATGTGTGTATGTATGTATGTGTGTATGTATGTATGTATGTATTAAATTTCTCGACTCAAAGCAAATTTTTTTTTTTTTTATCAGTTAGACCACACACACACACACACACACACACACGCACGCACATATATACACATACACACACACAATACTGTATTTCCTGTTCTACGTGTATGATTGTATGTTTTTTAGAGGTCATTCCTGCATGCATACAACCACACCCCTTCGTATACATACATACATACATACATACGATAAAATCATACATACACACGATCAAAACAAAAACACACACACTCATGATTAAACTACACACACACACACACGATTAAACTACACACACACACACACACACTAGAATGACACCAGAATAGATATGTATACTAAATATGTATATGTATGTACGGTATACTAAAATATGTATGTATATATATGTATACTAAAATATGGCAATACATTTACTTTACTTTATATACACACACACACACACACACACACACACACACACACACACCTATATGGAAAGAGCCTGTTTATCAATAATAGTAATAATAATAACAATAATAATAGTAATAATAATAATAATAATAGTAATAATAATAATAATAATAGTAATAATAATAACAATAATATTAATAATAACATCAACAAATACAATAATAAAAACAATAATAACAAAAATAACAATAATAATGCATAATATTATAATAATTAATACATTACAATTCATATTATTTTAGGTAGTGTGAGTGAGAAGGCGTACCAAGATGGCGTCGTCAACAACAACACCTGGCGTCACTCTACCCTACCCACGTGGTGCCTTCTTTATACTCGTGGGTTACCTACTGGAACGTTTCGTGTACTATGGTCTGTTTGGTGGTGCAGTGTTCTATATGCAGAGAATGTTGGGCTTCACTTCATCCTCGGCCAAGACTGTCAAAGCCGTCATGGAGGGGCTTATTTATCTAGCTCCCATCGCCGGCGCCATCTTAGCAGACACTTATTTTGGGAAGGTGAGTTTTGGCGGGAAACTTTTGGCGCCATTTGGGAAGGTAGGTTTTGGCGGGAATATTTTAGTTAGTGCCATTTTAGCAGACACTTATTTTGGGAAGGTTAAATTTTGGCGCCATTTTAGCAGACACTTATTTTGGAAAGGTAAATTTTGGCGCCATTTTAGCAGACACTTATTGGGGAAAGGTAACTTTTGGCGGGAAACTATTGGCGCCATTTTAGCAGACACTTATTTTGGAAAGGTAGGTTTTGGCGCCATTTTAGCAGACACTTAATTTGGGAAGGTTAGTTTTGGCGGGAAACTTTTGGCGCCATTTTAGCAGACACTTATTATTTGGGAAAGGTTAATTTTGGTGCCATTTTAGCAAAAACTTATTTGGGGTAGGTAAATTTTAGCGGGAACATTTTAGTTGGCGCCATTTTAGCAGACACTTATTTTGGAAAGGTGATTTTTGGCGGGAAACTTTTGGCGCCATTTTAGCAGACACTTATTCGGGAAATGTAACTTTTTGGGGGAACATTTTGGTTGGCGCCATTTTAGCAGACACTTATTTGGGAACGGTAAATTTTGGCACCATTTTAGCAGACACTTATTTTGGGAAGGTAAGTTTTGGCGGGAACATTTTAGTTGGCGCCATTTTAGCAGACAATTATTTGGGCCCGTAAAACACATTATTTACTATTTTTTTCTCTATTTTAAGCCCGTAAAACAATATTTACTATTTTTTTCTCTATTTTAGGCCCGTATAACCCAATAATTACCTTTCTAACTTTTCTTTTAGGCTCGTATACTATTTTTTTCTCTACAACGCAAATAACAACACAATAATTATATACTTTTCTTAATCTTACTTATTTTTTTGTTTCTTTTAGGCCCGTATTTACTTTTCTTTATCTATTTTAAGCCCGTATAACACCGTATTTACCTTTCTTTTATTTGTTTTAGGCACGTACAGTATTCGTCATGTGTTGTGGATATACAGTAGGTGCCGGAATATACAGCCTCTCCTCCGTAACCCCTATCATGGCCAGTGTTACCAGTTCCCAAGCTACGGGTATAATGGGACTTCTGGTTCTCGGGGTGTGTGCTGGGTTAATGAAAGCTGTTTATTCTTCATTGGGAGCGGATCAGTTTAAAGTACCTGAGCAGAGGGAACAGCAAAAGAGGTGAGTGTTTGTGTGTGTGTGTGTGTGTGTGGAGAGAGTGTGGGTAGGTAGTGTGTGTGTGTGTGTGTGTAGAGAGTGTGGGTAGGTAGTGTGTGTGTGTGTGTAGAGAGTATGAGGTGATGTGTGTGTGTGTGTGTGTAGAGAGTATGAGGTGGTGTGTGTGTGTGTAGAGATGAGATAGTAAGTGTAATAATAATAGTGACAGAAGAAGTGGTCAATATAATAAACAAAAAGAATTAATATTATTATACATTGAAATATTAATTACTTTAGACTTTTAGAGCATTATTAAATATATACTTTCTCTCTCTCTCTCTCTCTCTCTCTCTCTCTCTCTCTCTCTCTCTACACCCAACACTCTCTCACCCTCCTCCAACACACACCCTCTCTCTCTCCCTCTCTCACACACACACACTCACACAACACGTACCCTCTCTCTCCCCTACTCCAACCCTCTCTTTCCCCCTACTCCAACACCCCCACACACCCTCTCCCTCCCTCCCCACCCCCACTCTCTCCCTCACCCACTCTCTATTCCCGTTCTATACAGGTTTTTCTACGCGTTTTACTGGATGATAAACGCTGGTGCCTTTTTGGGACAATTTATGACGGCACAACTGAGAGATTCGGTTCAATGTTTTGGTGATGATTGTTATTTCTTACCTTATATTATATTGGTGGGATTAATGGCTTTGTCTACGTTAATATTCGCTCTTGGTAAGTATTGTGTTGTGTTGTTGTTGTGTGCTTGTGTATGTTTGTTTGTGTGTGTGTGTGTGTCTTTCTCTCTGTATCTCTGTCTCTGTGCGTGTGTATGTGTATGTGTGTGTGTGTGCATTTGCCTGTCTCTCTCTCTCTCTCTCTCTCTCTCTCTCTCTCTCTCTCTCTGTCTGTGTGTGTATTATCTACGTGGGTACGTGTGTATATGTATGTGTGTGTGTGTATGTATGTGTATGTATATAATAACAGTCCTATTAATATTATTTTGAAATATAATTGAACCCAATAAAATAATGAAATACTAGTTGTAATTACTGTCCATATTCAAGAACATCCATGGTGAATACGATAGTGGGGTATACGATGGCTTCATACACAACAAACAGCCATCGTACCGGTACTATGCCCGTCGTATACACCATGAATGTTCTTGAATACGGGGCCTATGTATCATAAGGTTTTGTATGTATACATTATTGTCTAATAATATGTATTTTTTTTTCCTTTGTCTCTCTCTCTCTCTCAACACACACACACAACCCTCATCTCTCTTTATATCTCTCTCTCAACATACACTTATCTCTCTCTCTCTCAAACACACATCTCTCTCTCTCAAACACACACACACACACCTTCCTATCCTCTCTCACTCTCTCCACTCCCTCTTCCACCCTCCCTCCCACACACAACCCCCCTCCACACAACCTCCCTCTCTCCCCCCCCTCCCCCCTCCCCCACACACAGGTCGTAGTAGATATAGCGAGGCTCCACCAGACCCGACCTTACTGAACGCTATCAAGTGTATATTCCACGCCACACGGAAATCCTGGGAAAGTAATAAAAAGCCAGTTACTCATTGGATAGACAGAGCACATGATAAGTAAGTAGTGGTAGTAGTAGTAGTAGTAGTGGTGGTGGTAGTGATAGTAGTAGTAGTGGTGGTAGTAGTAGTAGTAGTAGTAGTGGTAGTGATAGTAGTAGTAGTGGTGGTAGTAGTAGTGGTGGTGGTGGTAGTGGTGGTAGTAGTAGTGGTGGTAGTAGTGGTAGTGGTGGTGGTAGTGATAGTAGTAGTAGTGGTGGTAGTAGTAGTAGTAGATATAATAATGGTAATAATAGTAATGATAATTATATTTACAGTAATAATAATAATTATAACAATAGTGTATGATAATAATAATAATAATGATAATGATAATAATGGTGATATATATATATATATATATATTTATTTATTTATTTATTTATATTTATATATAATAATGATAATCATAATAATATTTATAATAATATTTTCGCATTGTTTAAATATGAAACTAAAGTATATCTCTCCCACTCCCTCTCTCTACCTCTATCTCCCCCCTTCCCTCACTCCCAACCCTCTCCCTCTCCCCCCCTCTCCCCTTCCCCCACCTCACCCTCTCTCTCTACTCTCTCCAGGTTCGACACACAGTTACTACGTGATGTAAAGGCAACACTGCGAGTATTAATGTTATTCTCCACGTTTCCACTCTTCTGGGCACTCTTCTATCAAACATCTACTGGCATGATATTTCAGGTGGGTGGGTGTGTGTGTGTGGGGGAGGGGGGTGTAGGGAGATGGGGGGGGGGTGGGGGGTGAGGGTAAGGGAGAGGGTGTGTGTGTGTCTGTGTGGGGGGTGGTGTGGGAGTAGGAAGAGGGGAAGGGAAGAGTTTGTGTGTGTGTGTGTGAGAGTCTGTGTGTGGGTGGGGAGAGAGAGAGAGAGAGAGAGAGAGAGAGAGAGAGAGTATATTAAACTGTATTATTTTCCAAGAAGGAGAGAGAGAGAGAATAGGAAAAAAAATATTAAACTGGGCAATTTTCCAGGAGAGAACAGACAAAAAAAATACATAAAACGAGTTTCACCTGTATCCCAAACCGGTCCACACACACACACACACACACACACACACACTTGTTACTAAACTTATTCCACACATACTGTACATACATATATACATACATACACACACATATACATACATACACACACATATACATACATATATACATACACACTCATATATACATACACATACATACATACATACAAACATACACACACACACACTTTTTACTAAACTTATTCCACACATGTATACATATATACATACATACACACACACACACATTTATTAATATTATTTTTCTATGTATATTATTATTGTTATTATTACACTGCCCCGAAGGGGGTGTATTGTTTTCGGTGCTGGATATTTATTTATTTATTTATCTGTTTGTGTGTTTGTTTATGGTCTAGCGTCCACAGGTTTAGCCGTATGATGTTCATTTTTCTTCTATTGATAGATATTCATCATAAAACAAAATGATTAACTTTTGGGCAAAATCGCTCGAAGGTCAAGGTCACAAAAAAATAAGGCAGATTGATCTTTATAAGAGATTTCAACACAGACCTGAGTAGTAATACAAACCTTCACTATTCTTATGGCAGATATCAACAGTACCCAAAGTAGTGATCCAAACCATTATTATTATTATTATTATTATTATTAACGGGCGGTGTTGCCATCGAATGATGTCTTGTTATTATTATTTTTATTTTTATTACTTTTATTATTATTTTTGTTACATTGGAGTGCCTTGATTCCTCCAAAGTATGTCAGGAAACACCACCAATGTATAAATATAATGGTGTTCTGTTGCTTGAAGTATTTTGGAAGAATCAGTTACTCCAGATTTAAACATTATTGATCTGTATGTGTTTTAATATTATCATTTATATTTTCTCTCCCTCTCTCTCTCACCCTCTCTCTCTCTCTCACCCTCCCCTCCTCTCCTCTCCTCCCCCTCCTCTCCCCTCCTCTCTCTCTCTCTCTCCCTCAGGCCAAACGTTTAGATGGACTGGTTGGGAGTTACAGAATTCCACCCGAGATGTCCTCCACTGTCAACCCTCTACTCATCCTTACTCTCATACCACTCTTTAATCTCGTCATCTATCCCATCTTAGGTAATGTGAGAGAGAGAGAGAGAGAGAGAGAGAGAGAGAGAGAGAGAGAGAGTGTGTGTGTGTGTGTGGAGAGAGAGAGAGAGTGTGTGAGAGTGTGTAGAAAGAGAGAGAGTGTGTGTGTGTGTGGAGAGAGAGAGATTGTGTGTGTGTGTGGAGAGAAATAGAGAGAGAGTGTGTGAGTGTGTGTGGAAAGAGAGAGAGAGTGTGTTTGTATGTGGAGAGAGAGAGAGAGAGAGAGAGTGTGTGTGTGTGTGTGTGTGTGTGGAGAGAAATAGAGAGAGAGTGTGTGTTTGTGTGTGTGTAGAGAGAAAGAGAGAGTGTGTGTATGTGTGTGTGTGGAGAGAAAGAGAGTGTTTGTATGTGGAGAGAGAGAGAGAGAGAGTGTGTGTGTGTGTGTGGAAAGAGATAGAGTGTGTGTGTGTGTGTGTGTGTGTGTAGAGAGAAAGAGAGAGTGTGTGTATGTGTGTGTGTGGAGAAAGAGAGAGAGTTTTTGTGTGTATGTGTGTGTGGAGAGAGAGAAAGAGTGTGTGTGTGTGTGGAGAAAGTGTGTGTATGTGTGAAAGGTTGAATGTGGGAAAGAGAATGTGTGTGTGTGTGTGAAAGAGGATGTGTGTGTGTGTGTGGAAGGTTGAATGTATGGATGAGAATGTGTGTGTGTGTGTGTGTCAAAATTCATCAACATATATGTGTATGTGTGTGTGTGTGTCAGAATTCATCAACATATTTGTGTGTGTGTGTGTCAAAATTCATCAACATATATGTGTGTGTGTGTGTCAAAATTCATCAACATATATGTGTGTGTGTGTGTGTGTGTGTGCGTCCATTAATGTATCTACTCATGTGTGTATTTCCTCCATGTGATCATTTCTTTACACACACCTATATATTTATCCCCTTCAGACCGACTAGACATCCTCACCAAGACCACGTCCAGAATGATACTGGGGATGGCGTTTGCTGTGTCGTCATTCATTGTTTACGCTCTGGTTAACATGAACGTAGAACAAGTCATCATTCCACCACAACAAGCCAGACTACATCTATACAACACACTGCCTTGTGATGTTACCGTCTCTATTCCAACACGGATGGAAGGTAAACTAGATGGCGTTGATGGTGAACACACTGGTGGCAGCGGTGGGATGTCAGGAATTATTGTGCCCACTTTAGAACGCTCAGAGCTCCCGGATTTTGATGTCTTTGATTCCGGGGAAGTGACGGTGAGGATAGAGACCAAGTGTCCGGCCCCTGATATGTCCAGGGTGAAGGTGGCAACACTGGGTGGACATGAGAGTACCCTGGTGGTCACTGCTACGGGAACCTATGTACTCTCACCAACCCTTGAATACATTAAGGACATGGATGCTGAAGCTAAGGTAAAGAAGGGCATAATGTCATAAACCATTTACATAGTTAAACATTTTATTTGTATATTTACTTAGCTAAACATACTCTTTTATTTATATATTTACATAGTTAAATATACTCTTTTATTTATATATTTACTTAGCTAAACATACTCTTTTACTCTTTTATTTATTTATTTACTTAGTTAAACATACTCTTTTATTTATATATTTACGTAGCTAAACTTACTTTTATTTTTTATTTACATAGCTAAACTTACTCTTATATTTATTTATTTATTTGCTTTGATAAACATACTTTTTTATTTATTTATTTACTTTGATAAACATACTCTTTTATTTATATATTTATTTTATCTTATATCAATACATCTCCTCCTCCCCCCCCCCCCAAGCCTAGAAAATTGCAATCCTTAGGCCTACTCTTTACAGCCTGGTAGGCCTACTTACTGCTAGGTGAACAGTGACATACATACAGACAGACAGGTGCCTACTTACTGCTAGGTGAATAGTGACATAGGCCTACATACAGACAGACAGGTGCCTACTTACTGCTAGGTGAATAGTGACATACATACAGACAGGTACAGTTGGCTCCATTCCCGCGTTTCCTCTCTGTCGTTGCCAATGTTGAGCCAGTCAGAAATTCGAATCCCGATCCACAAGTTAAAATATTCGAAACATTCATATTTTTCACTCTAAGGATATGAATGTTTCGAATTTTTTAACTTGTGGATCGGGATTCGAATTTCTGACTGGTCCAACATTGACAACAACAGGGGAGAAACGCGGAAATGGAGTCAACTGAACCTACTTACAGCTAGGTGAATTAACTGTTATAATCAGTAAATCTTATTATTAGTTCAAATGTCACAAAATAGTGTTCCATCCTACAAGGGCTTATATGTATTTTATTATTTTGACAGTTACGGTTCATTGCTACTAATCTCACCCTTAAATATACAAGAACACAAGGGCTTATATGTATTTTATTATTTTGACAGTTAAGGTTCATTGCTCCGGCTGGAAATGCTGCTAATCTCACCCTTAAATATGAGACCTTACAAGAACACTTTGAACTTCAAGAACATGGACAACTTGGTGCCAAAGTGTCTGAGTTCCGACGCATCAGTCCCAAAGATTACAAGGTGTTATATGATGGTGATGAATTGGGAGAAGCACCAGTGAGACAAGATGGTGTTTACGATGTTGTACTCACAGATACACTTGAAGTACACGTGTTTCCAATGACGGCACCTGCTGGGGTTCACATGTTCTGGCTATTACCTCAATATTTACTCATTACCATTGGTGAGGTATTATTCTCTGTATCTGGGATGGACTTTGCATACTCAGAGGCACCTACAGCTATGAAGTCCACACTACAAGCGGCTAATTTGTTTACAATTACCGTTGGACTGTGGTTATTCGCTGGTCTGACCTCGGTGACTTCCGCTACGGGTGTATTCGACAACCGGGCATCACACGAGGCGATCCTATACGCTGTGTTGATGGCACTTAATACCGTTGTGTTTGTGTTGTTGCTCAGACGCTTTTACAGAGAGAGGGAATCAGAAGTGGAGGAACAGTTGGAGGAACAAGATGCTACCACTCCAAGATCACAACAACAACAACAACATGATAACCCAGCATATGTTGAAGACCATTTCTAGTAAACAAAAAATAAATAAAACAAGACATCATTCGATGGCAACACACCGCCCCTTAAATATGCCAGTGACCACTCGCAATTGCTATCTTTATTTTTTTGTGACCTTGACCTACGACCGATTTTGCCCAAAAGTTAATCATTTTGTTCTGTGATGAATATCTATCAATAGAAAAAAAATGAACATCATACGACTAAACCTGTGGACGCTAGACCATAAACAAACACACAAACAGATAAATAAATATCCAGCACCGAAAACAATACACCTCCTTCGGGGCGGTGTAAAAAATCCTAGGAGTCATAGATAAAAACAAACGAAAAAACACAATAGCACCTGTTTTGTTTCCTTCATTCTCCGTCCTCATTCCTCCAGTGTTTTTTTTTTTTTTTTTTTTTTTTTTTTTTTTATATTGAGGGAAGAATCAAAATTAAATAAGGTTTGGTATTATTAATTAAACTACTATATATATAATTACTTTTTTGTTTATTATTTTTTTGTTTATTATTTTTTTGTTTATTATTATTTGTTTGGAGGAATATTTATGTTATATTATTATATTTATGATGAGAATTGAACGACTATAAAACCACATTTCCCTCCAAATAGTATAATAGAATTTATACCTATTATTATTATTATTATTATTATTATTATTATTATTATTATTATTGTAGACGTTAGACCATATTATTATTATTATTATTATTATTATTATTATTATTATTATTGTAGACGTTAGACCAATTATTATTATTATTATTATTATTATTATTATTATTATTATTATTATTATTATTGTAGACGTTAGACCAATTATTATTATTATTATTATTATTATTATTATTATTATTATTATTATTAGTCTGTTTCTTGGCATACTTTGGAGGAATCATGGCACTCCAATGTAACAAAAGTGTATAAATTACCATCTTAAATTAATTATAAATAGAATTACACAACAAACCCTGAGAGACAAAAACATATTCTGTGATATTGAAATGTTTATAATACATATATAATATTCTGACATAAAAAAAATAATAAAAATGAAAAATAATAATATGTTTAATTTAAAGACCCTGTGAATCTATGATATGTAGAATAGGTGAGTAAAGTTTATTTGACGTTTGAGAAGATAAATGAGAAGATAGGTGTACAGTTGGAGACATGAAAGGGTGATACAGCCACAATCAAATTAATATCCACCCACACTAAAATATTTTGCTATAATTAAATGATAAAATTAATTACACGTTTAACCAGATTTAAATAATATAAATAATTATTATCAAGTAATATACTGTTTTTGGTACCGTTGACAAATCCACAACCAAATAAATATAAATAATATAAATAATTATTATCAAATTAACTTTTTTTGGTACCGTTGACAAAGCGACAACGGGACCGACGCCAACATCAACAACACCACAACAACAACAAACCAAACAACAACAACAGAAAGAAAGGTGGCGTGTGTGTGTGTGTGTGTATCGGCCTATAGGGGGTCTTAAAAACTATTATTATTATTATTATTATTATTATTTAAGCTTCTTACAAGATGAATGCACCAAGTGTTGACCTTAGTTCATATAGGGATCAACATTTTAAGGTAAGATTAATAATAAATAACTTAATTATAATACTTATTTATTTATAGTTAGTTAGTTAGTTACGTTAGTTAGTTAAGTTAGTTAGTAGTTTGGGTATTGTAGTAGTAGTAGTAATGATAGTAATAGTAGTAGTTTATTTTGGTTGTAGTAATAATAGTAAGTTAGTTAGTTATAGTTGTTTGGGTATTGTTGTAGTTGTAATGATAGTAATAGTAGTTGTGGTTGTAGTAGTAGTAGTAATGATAGTAATAGTACCGGTAGTTATTGTGGTAGTGGTAATAGTAACTTACTAGTATAAATATTGAAAGAATTACCATTATTTCTTACGGTTTTTCTACTTTTTTTTCCACTTATTTTCTTCGATGGCATTTCGGTATTTATTGATATAATTACCGTTTTGTAGCAGTGTTGCCAGATCCGGCTGGGTTCCAGTATTTTACCCCGGTCCTTTCCTGTACTTTTCCACGGTTATTTCCAGGTAGTCTGCACAGGTTAGGTCCCAGTAGTTTGCACAGGTTAGGTCCCAGTAGTCTGCACAGGTTAGGTCCTGGTAGTTTGCACAGGTTAGGTCCTGGTAGTTTGCACAGGTTAGGTCCTGGTAGTCTGCACAGGTTAGGTCCTGGTAGTCTGCACAGGTTAGGTCCCAGTAGTCTGCACAGGTTAGGTCCCAGTAGTTTGCACAGGTTAGGTTCCAGTAGTCTGCACAGGTTAGGTCCCAGTAGTTTGCACAGGTTAGGTCCCAGTAGTTTGCACAGGTTAGGTTCCAGTAGTCTGCACAGGTTAGGTCCCAGTATTTTACCCAAGTCAATTCCTGTACTTTACCACGGTTATTTCCCGGTAGTTAGCCCAGGTTAGGTTCTGGTAGTTTGCACAGGTTAGGTCCACCCCACATCTCTAACTACCCCCCCCCCCCAATCACCCAGGGTTCGCGTACGGAACAAGAGCGCCACCTACGACTAACCACGACCCTATACGTGGGTAACCTCTCCTTCTACACCACCGAGGAACAGCTGTACGAACTCTTTGGACGCTCCGGAGACATCAAACGCATCGTCATGGGGTTGGACAAGTTTAGGAAGACGCCGTGTGGGTTTTGCTTCGTCGAGTATTTCACCAGGTAGTGTTTTTTTTTTTTTTTTTTTTTTTTTTTTTTTGTGGTGGTGTTTTTTTGTGTTATTGTTTGTGCGTACGGTGATTTATTTATTGTGTGTTTGTGTGTACGGTGATTTTGTTTATTGTGTGTTTGTGTGTGCGTGTGTGGTGATTTTGTGTTTTTGTGTATGGTGTGTGTGTGTATTGATTTATTGTGTTATTGTTTGTGTGTGTACGGTGATTTATTGTTTATGTGTGTTTGTGTGTGTATGGTAATTTAGTATGTGTCTGTGTGTATGGTGATTTATTATGTGTGTATGCAGTGAAATAATTGTGTGTGTGTGTACAGGGAATTTGCAGTGAAAAGCCTACTCACACACCACTAATTATTACCACCATTACAACCACTTAGTTCAGTTCAGTCGCTGTGTCTGTGTGTGTGTGTGTGTGTGTGTGTGGGAATGGCCTCTGCAACGACTCCCCTTTTACTTTTTTTTTTTTGTGTGTGTTTTTACTTTTTGTGTGTGTGCTTTTACTTTTTTTTTTTTTTGTGTGTTTTTACTTTTTTTGTGTGTGTGTTTTTACATTTTTTTTTGTGTGTGTGTTTTTACTTTTTGTGTGTGTGTTTTTACTTTTTTTGTGTGTGTTTTTACTTCTTTTTTGTGTGTGTTTTTACTTCTTTTTGTGTGTGTGTTTTTACTTTTTGTGTGTGTGTTTTTACTTCTTTTTTTGTGTGTGCTTTTACTTTTTTTGTGTGTGTGTTTTTACTTTTTTTTGTGTGTGTGTTTTTACTTTTTTTGTGTGCTTTTACTTTTTGTGTGTGTGTTTTTACTTTTTTTTTTGTGTGTGTTTTTACTTTTTTTTGTGTGTGTGTGTTATTACTTTTTGTGTGTGTGTTTTTACTTCTTTTTGTGTGTGTGTTTTTACTTTTTTTTTGTGTGTTTTTACTTTTTGTGTGTGTGTTTTTACTTTTTTTTGTGTGTGTGTTTTTACTTTTTTGTGTGTGTTTTTTTACTTCTTTTTTGTGTGTGTTTTTACTTTTTTTGTGTGTGCTTTTACTTTTTTTTGTGTGTGTGCTTTTACTTTTTTGTGTGTGTGCTTTTACTTTTTTTTGTGTGTGTGCTTTTACTTTTTTTTTGTGTGTGCTTTTACTTTTTTTTTTGTGTGTGCTTTTACTTTTTTTTTGTGTGTGTGTTTTTACTTTTTTTTTTGTGTGTGTTTTTACTTTTTTTGTGTGTGTTTTTACTTCTTTTTTGTGTGTGTTTTTACATTTTTTTGTGTGTGTGCTTTTACTTTTTGTGTGTGTGCTTTTACTTTTTTTGTGTGTGTGTTTTTACTTCTTTTTTGTGTGTGTTTTTACTTCTTTTTTGTGTGTGCTTTTTTCACGGTGTCTGAACTTTTTGTCTTTTTCCACAACTCCATTAACAACACCTTTAAATTTTCTATATTTTCAAATAATAATTGTCCACGTTTATCTCTTATATAAAAGGCTGTTGAAATAATCTTGATGTATTTTTTATTTAGTATTCTGTAAGTTACGGCCATAGGGTAAAAAATATTCTAAGTTTTCCTTTTCTGCTCCACACACAATAATAACAATAACAATAACACACATCCTTCACATTTTTCTGAATCTCCTATACATATCTTTCTATCACTTAAATTTAGGATGTTTGTTCTTGACTTAAATAACAAAACTGATCCGTACGTATTATCATATATCATATTTTCTTGTTTTATTTCTGTCTTATTTTTCTTATATAATGTTAAACTATTTTTTTGGCTTAAATCCTATTCCCATTCAGTTCTATCCTTTTCACTAAATTTGCTTTTTATCTTTTCTTTCTTTAGTTCCTTTATAGTATTTTCATTTATCTTTAATTCCTTAATGATTTCCTGTGTACTTTTCATCCACTTTTCATTTCTATGACTTTCTTTTAATCTTGTATATATTTCACCTACCAGAGTACTGTATTTTCCGTGTTCGATAAATATTTTACATATCCCACTCTATTAGTGTATAACCTTGTTGTTACTACGCTTGATGAACCAATTTCACCTCTCAGACTGGATGACCGGGACAACAACAACAACAACAACAACTAACTAACATTCCCCCCCCCCCTTACAGAGAGGATGCAGAGATGTGTATGAGGTACATTAAAAACAACAACAACAACAATATCAACAACAACAATAACAACAACTACTAACTAACATTCCCCCCCCCCCTTACAGAGAGGATGCAGAGATGTGTATGAGGTACATTAAAAACAACAACAACAACAATATCAACAACAACAATAACAACAACTACTAACTAACATTCCCCCCCCCTCCCCCTACAGAGAGGATGCAGAGATGTGTATGAGGTACATTAACAATAACAACAACTACTAACTAACATTCCCCCCCCCCTTACAGAGAGGATGCAGAGATGTGTATGAGGTACATTAACGGCACCAGACTGGATGACAGGATAGTACGTACTGACTGGGACGCTGGCTTTATAGAAGGTCGACAGTATGGACGAGGCAAGAGTGGTGGACAGGTGAGATGGGGGGAATGGGGGGGGTAGAATTAGGGGACAGGCTTTGGGGGGTGCGGGAGTGGTGGGAACAAGCTTTGGGGTTTTAGGGGGTGCGGGAGTAGTGGGAATAAGTTTGGGGGGGTGCAGGATTAAGGGACAGGCTTTGGGGAGTGCAGGAGTAGGGGACAGGCTTTGGGTTTTTTTTGGGGGGTGCAGGAGTAGGGGACAGGCTTTGGGGGGTTTTTGGGGGGTGCAGGAGTAGGGGACAGGCTTGGGGGGTGTGGGAGTAGGGGACCAGTCTTGGGGGGGGTTTTGTGAGGTGCGAGAATAGGGGGACAGGCTTTATACCCACCCCAAGCCTGTCCCCCTATTCCCGCACTCCCCCCTCCCCCCCCCCCGAAACCCTCCTTTTTCATTCATTCATTATTTTATTTATTAATTACATAATATTTTTTTCTTCTGCCAAAAGGTTGTGGTTTTATGTTCAATTGATGTTATTTATTTTTTTTAATGGCCCTTTGAAATTCTTATTGTTTTTATTTGTCATACTCGTTACTCATATACTTATTTTTCATATATATTTATTTCTCATATATACTGTACTTATTTCTCATATATACTGTACTTATTTGTCATATTCATTTCTCATACTATACTCATTTCTCATATACAGTATACTTATTTCTTATATATACTCATTTATCATACTTATTTCTCATACTAAATTGTCTTACTCATTTTTCATATACATTTCAGGTGCGAGACGAGTACCGTACTGACTATGACAGCGGTCGGGGAGGTTACGGCAAGATTGTACAGCAGAAAATGTTGCCTAAACTTACATAAACACAACATTTATTTAACATCAGGAATACATAGACATTTACATCTATTTACACACAATAATAAATCACACACACACACAATAAGTCAGCGACACACACACACACACACACATAATAAATTGCCATACACACACATACACACACACAATAAATCACCATACACACACACATACAATAATAAGTCAGCGACACACACACACACACACACATAATAAATTGCCATACACACACATACACACACACACAATAAATCACCATACACACACACACACAATAATAAGTCAGCGACGCACACACATACATAATAAATTGCTGTTCAAACACACACACACACACACACACACAATAAATCACCATACACACACACACAATAAATCACCATACACACACACGTATATAATAAATCACCATTCACACACAAACATACACTACTTTATATACACACATATATACTGTATCTCTTAACATATACACATACTGTATTGTATTTTATGACACACACACACACATATATATACACACACACAACATCAAGTTAATTTAGCCTTCACACACACACACACAGTATTTATGACACACACACATACATACACACACACACAAACACACACACATACTACTACTACTACTATTATTTTTTTGTGTTGTCATAATTTAAGTTTGGGTTTAATTTTACACTGTAACAGGATTCAATTAAATTAAAGGATTGTATGCAAGAACATTCATGGTGTTTACGATGGCGTGGTACTATGGAACCATCGTGTACCCCACCACCACCACCCCTGTCCCTCCTTTCCTTCTATTTTCTTTCCTTATTCTGTTTTTTACTGTCCCACTTCTTTATCACCTTCTCCCTGTCCCTCCTTTCCTTATTCTGTTTTTTACTGTCCCACTTCTTTATCACCTTCTCCCTGTCCCTCCATTCCTTCTATTTCCTTATTCTGTGTTGCTGTCCCATCTCTTTATCACCTTCTCCCTATCCCTCCTTTCTATTTCCTTATTATTCTTTTATTCCTATTATCTGTTTTCACATTTCAAATAATCTTACATGATGCTAAAAATGTTCAGTTTATTCAATATAAGGTCACTTTTTATAATAATGAATGTGTATTTTCCTTCCATCCCTTTAAATATATATATATATATTTATGTAAGAATTTATTAATGTGACCTATTGACAATTCAGTGATACCAGAACCAGAACATGAGCCCAACAAGCAACCAGGGTTTATTCTAACCTGATGTGCAGTTAGATGGCAGAACAGAGTGGAAGAGTATGTGAAGGAGAGTAATGTGACTTTGTGAGGGACAGAGTAAGGAGTAAGGAGGGAGTGTTGGAACAGTGTGGAAGAGTATGTGAAGGAGAGTAATGTGAGGGACAGAGTAGGGAGTAAGGAGGGAGTGTTGGAACAGTGTGGAAGAGTATATAAAGGAGAGTAACATGAGGGGGAGGGGAGGGCTGGACCAAGTAAGGAGGGAGTGTTGGAACAGGGAAGACTGGAGACTTTTCTGCCGTGGCCATCCCCCTTGGAGGGAGTTCCCGGAGGGAGCAAGGCATCAGAGCTATAGATAGATAGATAGATAGCAGTTGTAATTACAGATTTGTGTAGTTGTAAATTTGTACTGTACTTTGTTTGAATTGGCTTGGATAGGGTTTCATAAACTAGGAAAGAACCACAATACAAGTCACTGATAGCTGACCAGTAGTCCACTCTTACATGTGTGTGTAATTAATTATATAATAGTTTTCTTCCAAAATAGCCATATATGACAGATGGCCTAGCCTACTGTGCCCTATTCCCGCACCTCCCGAACCCAGCCTGTCCCCCTACTTCGGCACCCCCCAAGCCTGTCCCCCTATTCCAGCACCCCCTTAATAGTATGTAGGAAATCGAGGAGTCAGTAACTATTAAAAAATAAAAACATTTCGAATTTTTGGCCCCGTTGAAAAAATAAAACTCAACGCCAATGAAAACAACGCTCTCTCTCTTTCAGCCAATCACAATGTAGCTCTCATGTCAAAATATCCCATGTTGAGCCAATCACAGTGCGGATTTTAAGCTAGAAATATATATACAGCTTTCAGCCAATCACAGCACGGCTCACAAACTCAACGTCTCTGACTCAACCCACCAGCCAATCAGAGCATCGTTTACAAGATATAAGACCTTGATATGAGCCAATCAGAGTGTCGTTTACAAGATATAAGACGGTTTGAATAGCCAATCAGGTGTCGTCTTCAACACACACTCCATTTAAATACCACAGTGACAACATTTGAAGCGGCACATCAAGTTTATTTCACATTTTTATCCATTTTTATAAGTTTTTAAATGCCATTTTTGAACTTGTGTGACTTTAGACGTGACCATAAGTAACTCAGGTGTGGCCAGGTAAGGTAAATATGATCATAATTAGTATATATGTGATAATATATATGTTATTATAATTATGTACTCGTAATGGCCGATTTTATATACATAATAATTATTTTAATATTTATTTAATTGTTTGTATGTTATTCTATGCCTTGTTCCCTCATTATATATGTTCCCTTTGATATTATTAAACTATAATAACTTATAATGTTTATAATTATTATTCACAGATGGGTTTTCAATTTTTTGTTTCTTTTAATTAAATCGTACAATTATAATTACTCTGGTGGATATTTAATTAATGGTAATGTATTAATTTGTGTATATATATTTCACAAGGGGACAATGTAATAATTATGTTTATGTGTAATTAATTTAATTAAATCGTACAATTATAATTTTTCTGGATATTTAATTAATGGTAATGTATTAATTTGTGTATATATATTTGAATAGGGGACAATGTAATGGTAAATTACGCGCAACCGCTCTTCTAAAACTAGGTAATGATTTTAATACATAATAATGTCCTGTTCATGACCTTTTCAATGGTACAAATATAAATGGGGGGTCGAAACGTGAGTTATACTGTACCTTAATTATGGGAGGCTCTGGTCCTAATAGGAGTCGTCGCTCGGTGCTATCCGCCATGTTTGTTTACATTTCGGACTTATAGAACATGAGCGGATGCGCTCTGTTCCAATTTTTTATATATATTTTTTCCTTGATCACTTTATATAGCTGTTTTATAGCATTTAGAGTCGTTTCTAGATTAGGGAAATCACTTGTTATGCCCAATCCCTTACCCAACAATCTTGGGAGAGTCGTTGGCAACCGGGGTTTAGAGTGCGGGAAAAACGCGTAATCCGAGCCAACTTTTAAAAATTAACCTGACCTGACCTGACCTGACCTAACCTAACCTAGACTAGGGCAGACTACCCGGACCTAACCGGGGCAGACTACCGGGACCTAACCTTTACATTTGATAATGTACGGGAAGAAACATGGCTGGGCTTCTAAACAGTGATCTAATTAGCTAGTCATTTATATATGTACCATTGAAAAGGTCATCAACAGGACATTATTATGTATTAAAATTATTATTGGTTTCATCACAATATAAAATTTCATGTATGCACCGTGCGCTCATGTTCTATAAGTCCGAAATGTAAACAAACATGGCGGATAGCACCGAGCGACGACTCCTATTAGGACCAGAGCCTCCCATAATTAAGGTACAGCATAACTCACGTTTCGACCCCCCATTTATATTTGTACCATTGAAAAGGTCATGAACAGGACATTATTATGTATTTAAATCATTACCTAGTTTTAGAAGAGCGGTTGCTCGTATACAACCAATGTAATAATTATATTTGTGTAATGAATTTAATTAAGAGATTGTAATTATTTTTTTTGGTATAATAGCATATAGAAAATTTCAGCTATCCTGCCTTTGTAAATATTGGACAGTTCCAGTAGTCTGTCCAGGTTAGGTCCCGGTAGTCTGTCCAGGTTATGTCCTGGTAGTCTGTACAGGTTAGGTCCCAGTAGTCTGTCCAGGTTAGGTCCCAGTAGTCTGTACAGGTTAGGTCCCAGTAGTCTGTACAGGTTAGGTCCCAGTAGTCTGTCCAGGTTAGGTCCCAGTAGTCTGTCCAGGTTAGGTCCCAGTAGTCTGCACAGGTTAGGTCCCAGTAGTCTGTACAGGTTAGGTCCCAGTAGTCTGTACAGGTTAGGTCCCAGTAGTCTGTACAGGTTAGGTCCCAGTAGTCTGTACAGGTTAGGTCCAGGTAGTCTGCCTTGGTCCTGGTTAGGTCAGGTCAGATCAGGGTAAAAAAAAAGTTCTCTGCTCACAATATTCTGGTCAACAATGAATAGAACAAGTAAATATTTGATTGAAAATGTATAAAGTGTGTGAACAATCCCGGTGGACCTCTTATGTAGAATTACCCATACAGAATATTTATTTTATTACTATATAATTAGTTTTATTAATCTGGGGTGTGTGGGAATTAGGTTAGGTTGTAGGTCGGAAACTTATGTACCTTTTCAGCGGCACTTTCCTAGGATTTTTGCCGTTTTTCAATGTTCACTTGTGCTGTGCTCAATTTTATCAGTACAGTACTCTAACTCCTGTACTGTAATTTCAGTATGTTACACCATACTGTAATACACTACTGTCACTGGTTTAGTTTCATTTTCTTTTCTCGTTTTCGCCAAAATTTGTAGAATACCTCTTTGGTTTTCTTGAGGTTTTTTTCTTCAAAGAGCAGTTCGCCAAGTATGCGGTCTTCGTCTTCGATGTATGGCTGCTGCATCAGTGTTTCTTCTCTCCTCTCCTCCTGGTATTCTGAACACCATAGAATAAAATGTTTGAGATCTTCCACTGGTGCTCCACACATGTCACATGTCGTTTCTCTTCCGCTATGACGGTTTCTGTCTTTGAGGGGTAGATTATTCGTTCTGCACTTGAAAAAGATGATTGAGGCTGGCCGGTTGTCATAGAGCCTGTCCTCACCCTTGATTTCCGTCTTCCACTTCCTATAGGTTGTTAGGGTTGATTTTTCAGCAATTTCCTCTCTCCACAATATGCTGTCCCATGCCTTTATCTTCTTCTTTAGTTCATCTTTTGTCATTGTTTTTATCAGGTTGTAATCTACAACACTGCTCATATGATCTTTTGTGCTTTGAACCCAGTAATCTTTCTTGAATTGTTTTCGTTCTTGGAGTACGCACTTTAGTAGGTCCCTCCCTTCGTCTTTCTCACTCTATATACTGCACATACTGGATCTGCCCTCCTATAATTCTTGTTATCATAGAAGATGCACCCACTTCTCCTCTCAGTGCTGCTGCTTGTGCATACCTTGGGGCCCCGAGAATCTGCCTATACACTGAGTTTTCAATTCTCTGGAGTTTTGCTATCTCAGTTTTTGTATAGCCAAGGATACTTGATCCATAGAGGATTGATGGTAGTGCAATGCTCTTCCAGTATGTCTTCCCAATAAGAAGTTTATTGCAGCTCTGGGCAATTACCGGGTATGTCATATTTGCCATTTTCTTTGCCTTCTTTAGTGCTTCGTCTTTTTGCCTTTTAAAGCAGTTTCGTTTGTCCGTGACTATAATCCCTAGGTATTTTATTTCCCCGGTTACTGCTATGCTGTTGATTTCATCAGGCTTGTCTTTCATATTGTATATCAGTATCTGACTTTTGTTCTTGTTTATGCTTAGTCCGCATTCAAGTCCAATATTGGTAATGATGTCAATTGTGTTGTGTGCTTGTCTTAATGACTGAGCCAGAATCAAACCATCATCAGCAAAGAATAGAGCATTTAGTGTGAAGAGGTCATCCCGGTATCCATCTGTGTTCAGTTCTAGTTTTGATATAATGCTGTAGGTGACCATCTTAAACAGGGTTGTTGACCCTGTGCACCCCTGTCGGATGCCACTAGTAACTTCTATTTCCAGTTGGTTGTTTTCGCTGAATTCTACCTTAGTTGTATCACCAGTGTAGATATTAGCAATAGTGTCTAAAATTTTTGGATGGATTTTATATTTCATTAGCACTTCGATTAACTTCTCTCTCTTCACTGAATCGAATGCTTTTGCAAAATCAATGGATACTACTACTAGTGGCTTTTTATTTTGGAAACTTTTCTCCACGCAGTACTTTAATAGAAACAAATTATTTTCAATCCTTCCTCCATCAGTAAAACCACTTTGTGTTTCTTTTGTGTCTCCATTCTGCCTAAGGTGTTCTTCTATTTTCTGTTTGATGGCTGTTGTCATAAAGAGTTTGTAAGAGATGTCTGTTAGCGCAATTGGTCTCAGCTGGTTTGCCTTAGGTTTGTTAACTTTTGGTATCATTATTGTTTTGGAAACTTTCCATTCTTCAGGTATTCTTCCCTCGTTTATTATTTTGTTGAAGCATTGTGTTAGTTTGTCCAGACAAATGTCACTTTGGGAATAAGGGGACAGGCTTGAGGTTGGTAGAAAGCCTGTCTCCCTATTCCCGCACCCACTTAACCCCCCCACCCCCCAAAAAAAAAGCCTGTCCCTCTACTCTTGCACCCCCGACACACCCCAAAACCCCCCGAGCCTGTCCCCTATTCCCGCACCCTCCCAAGCCTGTCCCCTATTCCCGCACCCTCCCAAGCCTGTCCCTCTAGTCTCGCACCCCTAAAACCCCCAAGCCTGTCCCTCTACTCTCGCACCCCCAAAACCCCCCCAAGCCTGCCCCCCCCTATTCCAGCACCCCTTTAATATTTTGCATGGTACATGACAGGAGAAGGTGATGATGCAGACGACGGAGTATAAAGATAAAGGTTTGATGACGGCCGCCGGTACATCACAGAGAACACCACTACAAGAAACACACAAATATACACAACAACAACAACATCCACCAATGTCCATGGATTCAGATGATACTGAGTAAGTGTAGGGAGGAATGTTATCTCTTTCTCTTTCACACTATATTTGTCTCTCACAATCGTATCTGTGTCCCCCTTAACGGGAACCTCCTTGTCGTGGTGAGGGGGCTTGTGTGTCCGAGACCTGGCCAGCATACTAGAGGGGGCTCCGGCCCCTGCTCTGCCCCGATTAAGGAGAGAGTGTTTCCCATGTTAGGAAGGTCACCAGTGACAGACCAGACTAAATGGTTCCCATCTTTCAGTTCTTCAACTGTTCCCTCTTTTCTTTTTATTTCCTTCCTGTTTGTTGTCACACCTTTATCTCTATCACCTTTTTCTGGCGCTATACCACACCAATGTTCACAACACAGATATACAACAATAAAAAAAAGTCATGCTGTCTGTCTCTTTCTTTCACACTATTTTGTCTCATACTATATTTGTCTCTCACACTATCTTTTCTGTTTTTCACACTTTATCTCTTCTCTTTCACACACTATATTTGTCTCTTTCACACTCATATCAGTCTATTTTTCACACTCTAATTTTGTGTATGTTTTCTGCACTTTCTGTCTCGTTATCTTTCTCACTCTTTATTTGTGTGTATCTCTCTTTTAAGTACATACATACATACACCACCCTGTCTCTCTCTCTTAATCTACTCTATATATCTATCCTTCTTTCTCTGTTAATCTGCCTGTTCAAACTTTTATACGTTAGTTGAAAGGATAATGTATGTGTGTGTGTGTACAGTATATATGTATGTATATGTGTGTGTGTGAATGTATGTATGTGTGTGTGTTTTCCCAGGCTTCTATTATTCATTACCATACAGAATATTTATATAAGTGATTTACTGATGCTGTATATATTTTTGTAATACTATTTTTTTTTTAAACAATATATACATGTGCTGAATTTCACTTAAGGGGGTGCAGGAGTAGGGGACAGGCTTGGGGTGGGTAGAAAGCCTGTCCCCTATTCCCACACACCCCTAACCCACCTTCCTCGAAGCCTGTCCCCCTACTCCAGCACCCCCCAAGCCTGTCCCCCTTATTGCCCTACCTCCCTAAGCCTGTCCCCTACTCCCACACACCCCTAAAACTCCCCTCTAAGCCTGTCCCCTTATTACCACACACCCGTTAATAATAATATTGTATTACAGAAGGAAGGACAACCGGCGTTGGTCGTTGGACAACTTTGAAATAGGTCGTCCGTTGGGTAAGGGAAAGTTTGGCAACGTGTACCTGGCCAGGGAGAAGGTCAGTAAGTACATTGTAGCACTGAAGGTTATGTTCAAGTCACAACTACAGAAAGCAAACGTAGAACATCAACTCAGACGAGAGATTGAAATACAGTCCCATCTCAGGTGAGCCTTTATGTGTGTGTGTGTGTGTGTGTGTGAGGCGAGAGATTGAAATTCAGTCCCATCTCGGGTGAGCCTTTATGTGTGTGTGTGTGTGTGTGTGTGAGGCGAGAGATTGAAATACAGTCCCATCTCAGGTGAGCCTTTGTGTTTGTATGTGTGTGTGAGGAGAGATTGAAATTCAGTCCCATCTCGGGTGAGCCTTTATGTGTGTGTGTGTGTCATATGTAGAATATATTTTAATAATAATTGTAATGCTCATCAACATAATACTTCATCAAATAAATGTTTTAATAATAATAATAATTACCCTAATAAACTTAATTCATACCGGTAATTCCATAAATGTTATAATAATAATAATGATAATAACTCCTCATCAACTTAATACATAATCCCATAAATGTATTAATGCCACAAACCCCAACATATTTTAGTAATGATAATAATAATAATGATAACCAACCTGCTAACTCCTAACCCAATAAATATATCCCCTCTAGACATCCTAACCATAATAATAATAATAACAACAATAACCATAATAATAATGATAATAATAATAATAATAAAAATAACTAATAATAACAATGATAATAATAATAATAATAACCATAATAAAAATAACAAAAATAATAATAATAATAACAATAATAATAACAATAATAATGAACCTGCTACCTGCTAACCCAATTATTTTTCTATGTTACTGAGCAGACACCCCAACATCCTTCGTCTATATGGTTACTTCCACGATGATGTGCGTGTGTACCTCATCCTGGAGTATGCACCGAGGGGAGAACTGTATAAAGAACTACAGAACCAACCCAACCAACACTTTGATGAATCACGCTCTGCTAAGTACATCATGCAGCTAGCACACGCCCTCAGGTAAATTACAACACCCTATACCCTATCCCCTACATTGGTCTTATTACCAACTTGTATTGTTATAGGATTAAGGCCCGTAGTTTTAAAAAAATTGAGGGCCCTTACTGGAGCTCTATGAATTCTCCAAACTACTCCAGGCAACAGATTCCCTATTAGAAACACTGAAGCGTTCTGTGTAAGTCAAAGTTTCTAAAGTACCATTTCTTAATTAAAACCCAGTAATTATATTTTTCTCTAAAGTTATGTGCATGTTTTTTGTCAAACATCACTTCTTCTAGTAATGTGTTTCATTGATCTATTACTCTATTTGATAAACTATATATCTGTACATCTTTGTCTCCTATTTTTGTAAGTAATTTTTCATTATAGGCTATATCATATATCTTTTCTTTTTTTCTGTGACACATTTGTAAACCATAATCATTATCTCCTCTCTTTTTTGTCTTTCTTCCAGTTTAGGTAAGTTTAGTTTCTCTAGTCTTTCTTCATAGCTTAGTTCTCTTAGACTTGATAGCCATCTTGTTGCTACTCTTTGTATTGTGTGTGTGTGTGTGTGTATTCATAACTTACCGGTAGTTCTCTTAGACTTGGTATTACTTAGTATTACCAATTTGATCTTCTCTCACTTCTTCCAAACTTAATAACATAACATTTATCTGCATTAAACTTCATCTGACATTTATTAATTTTTACAGCAGTCTTTATTTTTAATTGTTCTTTGTACAGTTGCCAAAAAAGGTATTACGACAAATCTTGATAGAACTTTAACCATAATAATATTCACAACTATTTGTATGAACTATAAGCAAGTATAACAGAAGGAAATATACATATCCTTCTGTAATACATACTTATAAACATGTATAAGAAAAGGAAATATACATATCCTTCTATAATACATACTTATAATCCCTACAAACAACTATGGACATTAATATATTTAATGTCGTATCAATAGTTGTTGCAGTACCTTTTTTGGCAACTGTATATTAATAAAAATCTCTCTTCCCCCAAACCCAGATATTGTCACAGTAAGAAAGTGATCCATAGAGACATTAAACCAGAGAACTTGTTGCTGAGTCTACGTGGTGACCTCAAGATTGCTGATTTTGGATGGTCTGTTCATGCTCCTTCATCCAGGTAGAGTTTATTGTTCATTCTCTCTGTTGTATATTAATCATTCTCTCTCTCTCTCTCTCTGTATATTAATCATTCTCTCTCTCTCTCTCTGTATATTAATCATTCTCTCTCTCTCTCTGTTCATGCTCCTTCATCCAGGTAGAGTTTATTGTTCATTCTCTCTCTCTCTGTATATTAATCATTCTCTCTCTCTCTGTATATTAATCATTCTCTCTCTCTCTCTCTGTTCATGCTCCTTCATCCAGGTAGAGTTTATTGATCATTCTCTCTCTCTCTCTGTATATTAATCATTCTCTCTCTCTCTGTATATTAATCATTCTCTCTCTCTCTCTCTGTTCATGCTCCTTCATCCAGGTAGAGTTTATTGATCATTCTCTCTCTCTCTCTGTATATTAATCATTCTCTCTCTCTCTGTATATTAATCATTCTCTCTCTCTCTCTCTGTTCATGCTACTTCATCCAGGTAGAGTTTATTGATCATTCTCTCTCTCTCTCTGTATATTAATCATTCTCTCTCTCTCTCTCTCTGTTCATGCTTCTCCATCCAGGTATTGTTTATTGATCATTCTCTCTGTTGTATATTAATCATTCTCTCTCTCTCTCTCTCTGTTCATGCTTCTTCATCCAGGTAGGGTGTTGTGTCTGTATGTCTGTGTGTGGTTCTCTGTCTCCTCTTTGTACATTGATCATTCTCTCTCTGCCAACCAACCAACCATACACACACCCAACCAACCAACCAACCACACATACACCCAACCAACTAACCACACATACACCCAACCAACTAACCACACATACACACAACCAACTAACCAACCACACATACACACAACCAACTAACCACACATACACACAACCAACTAACCAACCATACACACAACTAACCAACCAACCACACATACACACAACCAACTAACCACACATACACACAACCAACTAACCACACATACACCCAACCAACCACACACACATCCAACCAACTAACCACACATACACACAACCAACTAACCACACATACACCCAACCAACCACACACACATCCAACCAACTAACCAACCATGCACACAACCAACTAACCACACATACACCCAACCAACTAACCACATACACACATCCAACCAACTAACCACACACACACCCAACCAACCAACCACACATACACACATCCAACCAACTAACCACACACACACCCAACCACACATACACACAACCAACCAACACTATATTCTCCCAACTTTATTTAAACACCTCCTTCTCCGTCCCTCACAACCCAACCAACCAACCAACAAGACATCATTCCATTCGTTAACAACATCAACCACGCGCCCTTTGCTATATTTATATTTTGTGACCTTGACCTTCGACCGATTTTGCCCAAAAGTTAATCATTTTGTTTTATGATGAATATCTATCAATAGAAAAAAAATGAACATCATACGACTAAACCTGTGGACGCTAGACCATAAACAAACACACCAACAGATAAATAAATAAATATCCTGCACCGAAAACAATACACCTCCCTCTTCGGGGCGGTGTAATAAATAAATAAATATCCGGCACCGAAAACAATACACCACCCCCTTCGTGGCAGTGTAATTAACTTTATATAAACACACTTCCTTCTCCCTCCTCTCCCTCACAACCCAACCAACCAACCAACCAATTAACTAACCAACTTTATATAAATACACTTCCTCCCTCACAACCCAACCAACCAACCAATTAACTAACCAACTTTATATAAATACACTTCCTCCCTCACAACCCAACCAACCAACCAATTAACTAACCAACTTTATATAAACACACTTCCTTCTCCGTCCCCTCTCCCTCCCCCAGACGCACCACCCTATGCGGCACACTGGACTACCTTCCCCCGGAGATGGTGGAAGGTAAGGCCCATGATGAGAAGGTGGATCTGTGGTCACTAGGCGTCCTCTGCTATGAGTTCCTGTGTGGTAAGCCGCCCTTTGAGGCCGAGTCGTCCAGTACCACCTATGAGAAGATATCCAGTGTTGATTTAAAGTTTCCTCCACATGTGTCAACCAAAGCGAAAGATCTCGTCGTCAGGGTAAGTTCATGATGGATTATTATTTTTATTGTTTATATATATTTATGTGTATTATCATCATTATTTATTATTGTTAAGGTATTTATTCACATCTTGTGTTTATTCATTATATTTATTATATTTATTCATATTATCTTGTTTATTTTATTAATTTTATTATGATCATTATTTTTTATTAAGGTATTTGTTCACATTCTTTTGTGTTTATTTTATTATGATCATTATTTTTTATTATTAAGGTATTTTATTCATGTTATCTTGTGTTTATTTTATATACCAGGTATTTTATTATTATGAACATTATTTTTTTAAGATATTTATTCACATTATTTAGTTTATTCTATTTATCTATTTTGTTTATGCTATATCTATTTTGTTTATCTATTTATTTATTTATGTTTATGTTTGTTGTTTCAGCTTCTACAACACAACCCACGTGAGAGGTTGTTATTGGACGGAGTGTTACAACATCCTTGGATTACAACACACACCTCTAACCTTACCACCACATCCAAACATACATCCTCAACACAACAGTAGTCAGTCATACATACACACACAACAGTAGTGAGTCATACACACACACACACACACACACACACATATACACACACACATATACATATCGCATATACACACACCATGCCATCCAAACATACACCCTTGACACAACAGTAGTGATTCATACACACATACATACATTCATACACACACATACATATCGCACATACATACACCACACACATATACATATATACATACACACAAACACACAAATACACCTACATACATAAACACACATCTATCCTAGTCTAATGATTCTTATTGATACACACATACATACACAAGTACAGTGCAAAACAACAACAACAACAACTAGTCTTTTAATTCATTCTTATGTCAATTATATCATCTTACCTGTCTGTATGTCTGTCTGTCTCTGTCCAACCCAAAAAAAATATATACATACATACATCATAATCTTTATAAACTTTTTAGGGCATTTTCACATTGGGTAATTTACAGTTATTTTTTATTTTTTTTACACACGAGTGGGAGAGTGAGATCCAGTTGGCAATACTGTCACGGCTTTGTTTTGGCAATATTGCAGACAAAATTTGATATATCAGTGACGAATTGTATCGGCCTTTCATTTGTAAAAGAGCTTAAAAAAATTGTATTCAGCCAAGCACAAGTAATGTTTTAAATGCTGGCTGTCCAATTTTTCATATGAGTTTTAGAAAGTTGTTCATCTGATGTTGTATTGGACAGACAGACAAGACACACATCTACAACTATACACAACCACTCACTCATTCATGTACATCTATACAGTTACTTTCATTCATACACACCTCCATACATTCTGGCAATGGCTCTTCATCACTTTTTCAACAGCATTAAAACACCAACAATCCGGGTGGCAATTGTGCAGCCGGTGAGCGAGTCACCTGCAACAACAACAACAAGCCACGACTTGCCACACACCTTTACACTGTTGATTGTAGGAAATGTAGAAATTCCATGTATATTATTATTATTATTGGTTGTAGAGTTGGTTGGTACAGTAATACCTTGTTGTGTGTACCATCAGTTCACAGGGGATACATTTCCCTTTGTATACATCAGTATAAACTCCCTCCATCTTTATACTTCCTTCAGTACTGGTGTGATGGAAGGTGGTGCACCATTTGTGGTAACATAGATTTGTTGTCACAGTACTGGCTGTGTTATTAAAGCCTTCCCCTCCAATGATGCCTCCACACTCCCTGCTCCAGTAAAATGTGCTTCCCTTACCCTGACATGTGCTTCAGTCACCCTGGCATATAGGCTATAGGGACTTACACACATATAGGGACATACACACTCCCTGCTCCAGTAAGTTGTGGTTCCATTACTTTGGCATGTGCATCGGTAACCCACACTTATAGGGACATACAGACTCCCTGGTCCAGTAAGCTGTGTACCAGGGTGTGTGTGTGTGTGTGTGTGTGTCAGGAGGACATTCTCACCCTGGGGACAACATCAACAACAAAGTATTACTGTAATCAAATATTCAATAATGTAGTGAGTGTATAATAATGTATTGTAGTGGCCAACATACAAGTATTTATTTTAGTATTTTATGAAGGGTTCTTTCTGGTGTTTAAGTATTTTGTTGACTAATACCAGAGTACAGTACTGTAGTTTGTATTTAATGATGATTTGTAAACAGAAATCAAAATTAAAATGTCAAGTTACTAACCCACTCCCCCCCCTACTCCTGCACCCCCCAAACCTGTCCCCATATTCTCACACTAACCCCCCCTAAACCTGTCCCCTATTCCTGCACCCCCCAAACCTGTCCCCCTACTCCCGCACCCCCTAAACCCCCACTAACTACATACATAATTTCTGATGGTATACTTATTTTTATTTAGGCTGAATTATATGATAATTCAGAATTTTATAGAGGGAAAAAAAAGTGAATCGTTCAACACATTTTGGTTAATGAAGAGAACAATAATATAATGTTTGTAAATCTGGAGTAAATTGATTCCTCCAAAGTATTCCAAGCAACAGACAAAACATTATTATTTTAGGTAACTGTACTAAAAATGTATTGTATTTATTATCCCTTAAATATGTATTATACACTCTATAATTATATACCCTTCAGTTTGTACAGTCCAGTAATTATTTCAGGTCATTATTATTATTATTTATTATTACTATTATCATTATTATTATTTTATTATTATTATTATTTTATTATTATTATTATTTTATTATTATTATTTTGTATTTATTATTATCTTTATTATTTTTATTATTATTATTTTTATTATTATTATTATTTTATTATTATTATTATTTTGTATTTATTATTATTTTTATTATTATTTTTATTATTATTTTTATTATTATTTTTATTATTATTATTATTTTTATTATTATTATTATTATTATTAAATCATTTGTTCTTTGGCTGACTGTACAGGTTGGGCCAAAAAAAACCCTATGATTGCTATTAACTTGTCTGATTCTGTTATGCTTTATTAGGTAACCTTATAATATATCAAACTAGCCTTATACTATATCAAACTAGCCTTTTGATATAAAAAAAAATTAGTCGCTATATATATGCATTTATTCAGAATCTTAAACAGTAACTAATTTCAAAACTCTGTATGTTAGATCCATCAAAACTTTACTTATTTAATTGAGGGTTGAGTGTATTTTGTAACTTGAGTTGAGTATAATTATTAAGTAAAGTTGTTGGACGATTTGCTTCGACTTCAATTAATTTAGGAAACTGTCTTGTTGGTAATTTGGAAGCTTCCCGATTCCTTCAAACTACAATTAACTCTCATTTTCTTATATTTTGTGTGTGTAATGTAATGTGTACAGAAAACCCTCATAGTACAGTTGCCATAAAATGTATTGAGACAAATCTTGATAGAACTTTAACCCTAGTAATATCCACAACTATTTGTATGGACTATAAGCATGTATAATGGAAGGAAATATACATATCCTTTTGTAATACATACTTATAAGCATGTATAACGAAAGGAAATATACATATCCTTCTGTAATACATACTTATAAGCATGTATAACTGAAGGAAATATACATATCCTTCTGTAATACATACTTATAATCCCTACAAACAACTATGGACATTAATATATTTAATGTTGTATCAATAGTTGTTGCAATACATTTTTTTGGCAACTGTACAGTACACTGGTATATTGTGTGTGTAATATAATGTACAATAAGTGTTTGCAGTACATATACAGTACATTCATTACACACATACACAAACACACATACATAATGCCAGTGTAAAATGAGAATTGACTATACCAGTTAACACACAGTTAGTTTGTAATAATCGGAGACTTTTCAAATTCACCAACAATATCATCCGTCATAAAGGGTACTATGATTTTTATTATTATTATTATTATTATTATTGTCTGTCACTGCCTGTAAATAAACTTGATACTCTATAGTGTAATAAAAGTTGATTTACTTTTACTTTACTTTTTGCTTTATATAGAAATATAGATAGATAGAAATGTTGATATACTTTTACTCTTTGCTTTGTGATGTATAATAGTTTTAATAATAACATTTAAGGGGAGAGTATACTTTTGGTACATTGAAGTGTCGTGTTTCCTCCAAAGTATGCCAGGAAACGGAACCAGATTATCAAAAATACTGGTGTTCTGTTGCTTGGAATAGTTTGGAGGATTCAGTTGCTCCAGATTTACCAACATTCTACTCTCCCTTAAATTACTACTAAAAGCAGAATATTCTTACCTCACACAATTTGTATTATTTTTCAGTACAAGTTGTGCTATGAAGAGCCTTTTCCTTGAAGTACACTATCCTCTCTTTTTATGCAAATTTGAAATAGTGCGTATCACGAAAAAAATTAAATAAATGCAATTTCCACGAACTCTTAAAATAACAGGAACAAGGAGGCTCAATTTCAAGTTAAAGTATCATTATTTCTTATGGAAATGTACAATTTACTTTATGCAAAATTCACTTTATGCGACCCCTTCAGGAACCTAACCTGTAATATAAAAAGAGGAGAGTATACTTTGAAATAACTGGCTTCTATTAAGGTGGTAATTCACTTTTGTTTGTTAAATTGGAGTGTCTGTATTCCTTCACAGTATACCAGGAAACAGCACTATTATTTTACTATCCATCCATTTGCCTTTCATTTTTATTATAATTTTTATATTTATATGCTTTTCACATTTATATTTATCCCTGCTTTTCAATTTTGACTTATTTTACTCACCAAACTTTTCTATTTTGACTTACATTATTTACTAGCCAACATTTTATTTTTAATTTTACTCACGTTGCCAGAATAATTTGCTATACTGTAATCATATTTTTCACACAAATCTTAACTATTATTATTATTACTACTACATTTTTCTATTGCAAATCTTACATATCTTTCCTCCTGTTCTCCCTATCCATATCCCTATCCCTCCCTTTCTTCTCCCTATCCCTTACATTTCTTCCCTATCCATATCCCTCCATTTCCTCCTCTTCTCCCTATCCCTCCCTTCCTACCTCTCCCTCCCTTCCTACCTCTCCCCATCCCTACCTTTCCCCTCCCCTCCCCTCTCATTATTTCCCTCCCTCCCATAATTACTTCCTCCTCTCCTCCCTCCATAATTACCTCCTCTCTCTCTTCTCTCCTCTCCCTCAGTTATCAGTCCCACCTCTCCCTTCCTTCCCTCTATTATTTAACCTTCATTTATCTATCTCTTCTTTTCTCTCTCCCTCTCCTTACCTTCATTTTCTTTTTTGTCCCTCAATTCTGTTTTTCCTCCTTACCTTTTCTCCCTCTTTACCTTCTCTCTCTCTACCTCCTTACCTTCTCTCTCTCTCTCCCTCCCTCCTTACCTTCTCTCTCTCTACCTCCTTACCTTCTTCTATCCCTCTCCCTCCTTACCTTAATTCTCATCTTTGTTATTCACTTCTATCTCTTCTCTTTCCCATACAGTATTTCTTTTTTCTCTTCTCTTCTCTTCTCTTTTCCATCTAACAGTTTGTCGCAAAACCTAAGCACTTCAGTATGATATCCACACTTATATCCAGCTAACAATTTGGTTTATAATTGATACGCACGCATGCATTCACACACACATCACACGCACACAACACACATGAACACGCTTACACAGAACAAACACCCACACAAAAAATGTACTAAGAAAGCTAAAATTCTATATACAGTACCGGTATACCGAGAGAACATTTTCACAAAGTCAAAAACCAAAATGTATTAAAATTTTACTCTTTAATAACTTGAAGGTCACAGACATGTATAATTAAATTTGTGGTGAAATTATAATCGTAAAAAAAAAAAGAGAATGCGTGTAATCAAACAAGGCCATAAAACACACACGGGTGAATTGGAGGTGCTTGTAATTCCTCCAAACTAATAAACAAACAGAATCAATGTTTTTATTTCTATGGTAAGTGTTTTGTGATATAGTTTGGAGGAATCTTGGTGCTTCAATTTACCCAAAGTGTCTTACAAACTCCTTAAAAATTATCCTATATTATAATTATTATCCACTAATTATAACCTGTAATCTTATTTAGACTAATATAAAATTAACTAATATAGTATTTTTTTTTCTTAGTGAATGTAACTCAATAAAAACTCTTAATAATCTGCCAATAAAATCAAGGTGTGCAAATAAGACTAAAAAAACCTCTAGTAATAAAGCTACACTAAGTCAGGTTAGGTATTATTAAACTACTACTTGTTGCAAAAAATTATTATACTTTGTCAATTATTGGTTCGTATTATTTTGTGACTGAATTTTTTGTTTTAGGTGTTGTTTAATAATACGTCCCCCCTAAAGGTCCCGTCCACACCAGTGTTACCAGATAAGAGGTTACCAGCAGGCTCCACATTATCGTGTCTGCCATCAAACGTGTATTGGATCTGGTAACAATGTTCACCTCCCTGGGCATTGGATCTGGTAATAATGTTTATCTGGTGGACATTGTTACATAGTATAGACGAGGCCTTAAGGGGAGGGTATAGTTTTGACATTTTTGGAGATTATGATTCCTCCAAACTATTCCAGGCAACAGGATACCATTATTTTTCTTCCTCTGGGTGTGTGTGTTTCCTGGCATAGTTTGGAGGAATCAAGGCACTCCATCCAATCTATCAAAAGTATACTCTCCCCTTAATAAACTTGTATGTAATGTTACACTGAGAATGTTGACACAATACTCCTACTACATATAAATGCTTTCTATGGAGCCTTGAGACAAACACACCATATAACACACTCAAGTTATAATACCTAACTAAAAGTCCACAAAACATGTGTAAAAACCTACAAACATAATAGTAACTCTAGTGCACTTTTTATTATTTTAATATTGGTGAAAATGCACTGGTTTCCTTCAATGTAATAATGTGATCTTTGATGCAGGTTTTGTATACATTATATTACACTTAATTTTAGTTGAAGATAAGTACAGTACATGTACAGGAAATTGTAAATAAGTTGTGCTAAATTTGGTGTGATTTTTCTTGTACTGTACTGCATTACTGTACAGTCACAATCCAATATCCACCAACACTTTCCTTCCATCGTAGTAAATATATTGGTAATAAAAAACAACACGTGTATAATTTTGCAGCACCTCATAATAATAATAATAATAATTGAGGGGGTTGTTGAGTTGACATAAGGTGTTGTTGTTGTATGATTATATTTTGATATGATACTGATTTATTTGTATGATGGAAGGAAAATGTTGGTGGATATTGGATTGTGGAGCAACTGATTCCTCCAAGCAATGAAAAGACACATTATGTTTGATAAGGGGGACGTTTTGTGTTGGTAAACCTGGAGCAACTGAATCCTCCAAACTATTCCAAGCAACAGAACACCATTATTTTTGTTCATCTGGTCGTGTTGTTTCCTGGCATACTTTGGAGGAATCATCAAGGCACTCCAGTGTACAGTTGCCATAAAATGTATTGTGACAACTATTGATACAACATTAAATATATTAATGTCCATAGTTGTTTGTAGGCATTATAAGTATGTATTACAGAAGGATATGTATATTTCCTTCAGTTATACATGCTTATAGTCCATATACAAATAGTTGTGGATATTACTAGGGTTAAAGTTCTATCAAGATTTGTTGTAATACACTCTCCTCTTTTGTTAGGTTAGGTTAGGTTCCTGAAGGGGTCGCATAAAGTGAATTTCACATAAAGTAAATTGTACATTTCCATAAGAAATAATGGTACAGTATATAACTTGAAAATGGAGCCTCCTTGTTCCTGTTATTTTAAAAGTTCGTGTAAATTGCATTTATTTAATTTTTTTCATGATACGCACTATTTCAAATTCGCATAAAAAGAGAGGAGAGTGTACAGTGCTTCCTTAATTTGGTCCTGTTGTTTCCTGCCGACATGGTTTGGAGGAACCGGAGCTCTCTAATTAATACCCCACAGTAAATAATAATTACCTCCTTAATTAATCGAGGGAGCCACGACATTTTCACCACTTAAAAAATAAAAATAAACTACATTAATTTTAAGAGACATGAAAAAATAAATGCACGCGGAGGGAAAATTTCCTTAGACGTGCGTTTATGTGAAGGAAATTATACAGTACCTAGGTCCTCGAATCAACGCCCAGCCAATCCATCTTGCACGCGTACCAATAAAATGCATCCATCTTCATCATTGCACAAACAGAATTCAACAACACTCTTTCTTATCATTGCACAACAAAAACAAAAATTCGCCCTACGCACAAAATAATAAATAAAAAAAATTCACCTGACACACACACAAAATAAAAAAAATTCACCTGACACGCACACAAAATAATAAATAAAAAAAATTCACCTGACACACACACACACACACAAAATAAATACAAAAAAAATTCACCTGACACAAAATAATAAATAAAAATATTCACCTGACACACATAAAATAATAAACACAAAAATTCACCCGATACACACACATAAAATAATTCATCCCTTATTTCATATCAAAATTTTCCTTCCATTGTCACTTCACTCCCAATTTTTACACACACAGCCAAACACAATAAATTTTTACACACTCACTCTCTTACTTTACACACAACAATCTCTTACACACACACACACACACACACACACACACACGCATTGTGCCACAAACATTTTACATTATTTTGCTCTTCCCAGTACCACAAATCCATTATCTTAACTTCCTTCATTGCCAAACCAGCATTTTCTTACACTTTTCGGTACCACAAACACATTATCTAATTATTCTTGCCAATACTGTACATATCAAAAGTATTATTTTACTCCCTTAAATGTCACAACAAAGGCTTTATCTTATTTTTTTCGTTACCACAAAAATATTATCTAACTCCATTTCATTGCCAAACAAACATTTTCTTACTCCTTTTGATATCCACAAAAATATTACTGTATCTTATATAACTTTTCAATGTCACAACAATTGATTGCCTTTATCTTTCTCTTTTCGGTACCACAAAAATATTATCTTGCTCAATTCAATTGCCACACACACACACAGACAGACAGTATCTTCCTCCTGTTAAAAATATTCCTTGCCAACACACACACACACACACAGACAGACAGACAGTATCTTCCTCCTGTTAAAAATGTTCCTTGCTCAGTCAGTCGTGGTAAGTGTGTTGTTGTTGTTGTTAGTATTCCCTCAAGACGGTCCCTACAGTATTATAAAAATGACAGACAGCCTCTTTATCTCCCAACAACACAGTACAATATTATATAAGACCACAGCTGTACTACCTCTCCTTATAACATAGATGACAGCCATACTGCCAGTCTGTTCAAAACTTGTGTTCAGCTGGCCTCTTATGCTTAGATAGATAGAAATAGATAGATAGACAGATAAGAGATGGATGGAAAGATATAGATAGAAATAGACAGATAGAGGAAAATGGAACACAAGTTTTGAACAGACTATAGTATTCTTATAACATAGATGACAGTCATACTACTATAAGTTTCACCGCCGGACAGACGCTGTTTTTCGTAAATATCTCCTAAATGAATCTTTGAATGCGTTAATATGACTGGCCAGCTTTGTGTTATTTTTCACGAGTAAACTCCTCGCACAACACATATAGGAATATGGTATGTCAGCCATAAATTAGGCCCGGATGTTAAAGGTAGTGTGCTGAAATATTATACTTATACAAACATTAATTTAGGAGATATTTACGAAAAACAGCGTCTGTTCGAGGCCGAAACGTATAGTACTTTTCTTGTAACATACATGACGGTCATACTAGTTCTCATATAACATAGAGGACATGGGGGATGACAGCTGTTACTAATCTCCTTACATACATACATACATACATACAACACAGATGCCAGACAGTGTGACAGTTGTGTTAAAATCTCCTTACAAACATTACTATAGGACAGGTGTGCAAATCTCCTTCCTTGGTTACATTGTCAGACAAGGGGACAACTGTGTTATAATCTTCTTATAATAATATAGGATAGGACAGCTGTGCTAATCTCCTTCCTTACTTCCTTCCTTCCTTGCATACCACAACAACATAGATGTGAGTCAATGTTGTTACTCCCCATACAACATAGAGAATACAGCCATACGTGCAGTCTCATCCATGTCTTCTTGTATCTTGCTGAACATCTGCTCTGCAAGGCGTGTGTGTTTGGTGTTCCGTGATATGATGAGTTCACCATATAGATAAACACCCATGGCTTGGTCGTCCCTTAAGAATCTCTCCACCTGTGATAAATCTTCATAGTCATTCTTGATAACCAGTTCACACCATCTATGTCTGGCATCACCACACTGAGTACTCATACCGTAATACTCATTAATCTGACGTAGTGTACGTTTGTATACCTTGGGTAGTTCCAGTAAATATTCCAGTAGTAGTACCAGTTGGTCTGGGAATACAAATGGGTCCAGTTGTACCTTAGCACGTTTGATGGTTTGTCCAGAACGTTTCTTGGATTTATCAAAATGTTCCCAGAATTGTAAATGATGACTGACTTGTGCCACCAGATCATTGGACGTCTCTGAGTACATGTCAGCAATCTCTTCATTAAGGCCAGGTTGGTTAAGCCAGGTGGTTTGTAATGCTTCCCTTGTCACACCATGTCTCTTCACCACCTGTGGGAAACTCTTAACAAAATAATCCAGAATGTGACGTGACAAGACGAGTTGGCCGTGATGGTCGGACACATACTGACTTATCATACCATCAAACTTGGCTCGACCCACCAATCCACTCAGGTATTTAAGAAGGAAGTAACCTTTGAGATAATGGACTTGTAGGAATGCCTTATCTGGGTTGAGACCATTCTTAACATAACTATTACCATCAGATCCCATCAGATTATCTCCCTGCATTGGTCTGAGTGTTTGTAGTTCCTCTGCTGAGTGTTCCAATTCACTGGCCAGGGTACGGTACCTGAAAAACACACACACAGTTTAAGTGGGGGGGTGGAAATAGGGGGACAGGCTTGAGAGGGGTAGGTCGCATAAAGTGAATTTCGCATAAAGTAAATTGTACATTTCCATAAGAAATAATGGTACTTTAACTTGAAAATGGAGCCTCCTTGTTCCTGTTATTTTAAGAGTTCGTGTAAATTGCATTTATTTAATTTTTTTCATGATAAGCACTATTTCAAATTTACATAAAAAGAGAGGAGAGTGTATATATAACATAAATCAATAATTATTTCTACCATTACATTTTACACACACTCCCTCATTCAACATCCCCTTTCATCCTCAATCAATCAATTATTTACTTATCTATCTACCCATGTGTGTGTGTGTGTGCTTACATGAATGGATGGATGTGCATGTACGTGCGAGAATGAGTGAGTGAGTGTGTGAGTGAGAATGAGTGAGTGTGTGTGTGTGAGTGAGAATGAGTGAGTGTGTGTGTGTGAATGAGAATGAGTGAGTGTGAGAGTGAGTGAGTGAGCGTGTATGAATGAGTGAGTGTGTGAGTGAGTGAATGAATGAGTGAGAGCATGTGTGTGTGTGTATATAAGTAAGTACCTTATATGTGCACGTAGATCAGCCAACTCTTCCAGCTGTCCCCGTGTGAGAGACTGTCCAGAACAAAGCCTCAAGGACATAGTAGTAGTCTTGGGTCTGCTATGTCCTTCCTTATCATCTTGGTCACTATTATTATCCGATGGTTGTTTATCTTCCCTTTCTCCTTTATCATTATTATCATCATCGTTATCTGTGTTCTTTCCCCTTCCGTTCTTACTGTTATTGGTGTGTGGTGATTTAGGTTTGTTCTTGTTTTTGTTGTTCTTGTTGTCTTCAGGTACGGAGTCTGTGTCGGTGTCTTCGTAGTCTTCGCTGTCGTCCACCACGTAGTCTTCGTCGTCGTCGCTGCCGCCCGTCGCCGCCGCTTTCCTCGGTGGTTTCTTCTTTCTCTTCTTGCTTCTTTTCTCGCTGTTGTTGCTGCCTTTTGTTGTTGTTGTTGTTGTTGTCTTCTTCTTTACTATCTTCTTTTTCTTTTTCTTCCCTTCCTCCTCCTCATCATCATCATTATCATCTCTTTCCTTCTCCTCTTCTACACTCTGAGACTCTTCCTCCATTACTTCATCTTCTTCATCATCTTTCTCCTCCTTCTGTTTCTCCTCCTTCTTCTCCTTCTCCTCGGTGCTTCCCTCGTCATTGGTTCCGTTCCTGGGGCGCTTGTGAGAGGCGTGGCGCGGCGCTGAAGACGAGGAAGGTGGTCGACTGGCAAGGTGGTAGGCTAAGGCAGCTTCGGTATAGATAGAGTCTTCCATGTAGGTGGCAAAACCCTCGCTCAGCCACTCCTCTGTCCAGTCCTGAGCTCCCAACACAATGCCAAACCAGGCGTGACTGTGGGGGACATAATACACGTCAAAATATACAATGTAAACACTAACGTACTTAACACATACACGTCAAAATATACAATGTAAACACTACCCTACTTAACACATACACGTCAAAATATACAATGTAAACACTAACGTACTTAACACATACACGTCAAAATATACAATGTAAACACTAACGTACTTAACACATACACATGTATATAAAATGTCAACATATTGTACATAATTAGGTGTGACTGTTGACAGACAACACACATAATAATCAAGAAAATAAACAGCAGAGAGTAACACAACAACAACAACAAACAGTGGAGTACAAACCTGATTATATTGACAGATAACACACACAATAATCAACAAAATAAACAGCAGAGAGTAACACAACAACAACAACAAACAGTGGAGTACAAACCTGATTATATTGACAGACAACACACACAATAATCAACAAAATAAACAGCAGAGAGTAACACAACAACAACAACAAACAGTGGAGTACAAACCTGATTTCATGAGCGAGTCTGATATAGGCGGACGGATCATCAATAATGACGGTGGGTGAGAGGAAGATGAGGTTTGGTGAAGCAAGACCCAAACTTCCAAAACACTGAGGCAATACTACCACCTCCAGTCTTCTACAAGGATATATTCCAAGTAACTTAGTGGCTGCTCTCAATGCATAGGGAAGGAAAGCAATGAGTGGTTTGACTGCCTGTGTACTGGAGATGGGATGTACAATAGTAAGAGGTGTTGTAGTAGTCCAGTTCTCAGTGTCATGATGGCATGGGTATTGGTAATGAAGGCAAGGTGTGTGGTGTTGTTGTTGTTGTTGTTGTTTTTGTTGTGTAGTACTGCTGGCACCACTTAATAATGATATTGTCTTGGTGTTTGTTATAGGGACTGGTGGGAGACATTGTGTTTCCCACATACCAGCAGCAATGGCAATGGTAGCCACTGGTAGTACCATGGTAGTGTGGTAATAGTAAGTCACACGTACTATCTCCCATTCAGGTACATGGCTACCATAGTATTCATCATCATCATCATCATCATCATCATCATCATCATCATCTTTGTGTTTGTGTGTGTCATTAGAATGTTGAGAACAGTTGGTACAGGAAGTTAGTTTATGTTCCAATTCATTATATTCCTGATCTTCAACATGACCTACAAACTTAACAGGTGTTGAATCACCAGTCATACACACAGTAAACTCCTTCCTTACAGTAACCCAAGCTTGCCACGTAGCCATAGCAAAGGGTGGGTCTTGACAAGGTAATAGAGACCGATTATTAATGGCCGCTGCTGGAGTAAAGAGACAAGGGTTACCATCTTGATCACATCTCCATAATAATGATTTACCCTGTGGTGTTGTCTCATAGTCAATACATATCACTGAGGGAAATGCTTTGGCTTCCTTAACGCCGGGTTTCCATATCTTGATACACCAAGGGTTGACTGAATATTGTAGTGGGTCACGGCTTCTCTTGGACCACGTGTTGAAACTAAACTTACACGTTTTGTTATAACGTGTGTCAAGATATTCCAACATGTCTGAGCCATCACAGTTCACCTCACTAACACTCCTTACACGTAGATCACAACAATCTAAGACCACTTCAAAGTCATTATCTTTGGGTGTTGTAATGTCTCCACTCTCACCGATGGTACTGTTGTTGTCACCATTGTTCTGTGGATGATAACTGTCATCATCATCATCAGAGTCATCACTGAGGTGACATTCAGTCCTTGGTAAAGGTCTTGGTGTGTATTTATAAAACCTGCCAGTGTCATCATTGTCACTGTTCTCACTACCACAGCTACACTCACGGATACAACACCCGCCACGAGCCTCACACTCACTCGTCGGCTCAAACAATATAAACACTTTACCACGGATGACCTTAGTGGTAAAGTTAGGCTCCAGACGGATGAGGTAATGACGAGCCCGGATGTCATTAATGTTGGCCAGTAATGGTAAATCTTGGTTACTCATCGTGAAGATTATTTATTTACTACCAATGGCAGTCAACTAGTCATTATGCATTGTTATTGGATTTGATTATTATTATCATTTCTGTAAATTCAAGTGGGAGAATATAAAATTATTCCCCCTCTCTCTCTCAGTCAGTTATTTTTCTATGGGTGGTGTGTGCATGTGTGTGTGTGTGCATGTGTGAACATAGCCGGGAGGGAGGGTTCCCCCGCCACACTGTTGTTTCCTTCACATCCTCCCAACACTCCTAAATCTCCACTTCCCCAAGGCAGTAGCAGCAACAGCAGTCTCTCTCTCTCTCTCTCTCTCTCGTATTTAATGATCTGGTCAGAGTCAAAACAATATTACCTGCAAGATAGAAAGGATATATTATTACATTTAGACTTGGGTAAATATTAGGTTAGACTAGAATATGAGAGAAAAGATATATTATTACATTAAGGCAAATATTAGGTTTGACTAGAATATGAACAGTACATTATACACACATAACAACAACAACAACAACAGTACAAAACACCAAAGCATTAATTTAATGTACAGTAGTTTTGTCTTTATTTCTTGAAAACATAATTCTATCTATCTATCTATCTATAGCTCTGACGCCTCGTTCCCTCCGGGAACTCCCTCCAAGGGGGATGGCCACGGCAGAAGTGTCTCCAGTCTTCCCTGTTCCAACACTCCCTCCTTACTTGTTCCAGCCCTCCCCTCCCCCTCATGTTACTCTCCTTTATATACTCTTCCACACTGTTCCAACACTCCCTCCTTACTCCCTACTCTGTCCCTCACATTACTCTCCTTTACATACTCTTCCACTCTGTTCCAACACTCCCTCCTTACTCCTTACTCTGTCCCTCACATTACTCTCCTTTACATACTCTTCCACTCTGTTCCAACACTCCCTCCTTACTCCTTACTCTGTCCCTCACATTACTCTCCTTTACATACTCTTCCACTCTGTTCCAACACTCCCTCCTTACTCCTTACTCTGTCCCTCACATTACTCTCCTTTACATACTCTTCCACTCTGTTCCAACACTCCCTCCTTACTCCCTACTCTGTCCCTCATGTTACTCTCCTTTACATACTCTTCCACTCTGTTCCAACACTCCCTCCTTACTCCCTACTCTGTCCCTCATGTTACTCTCCTTTACATACTCTTCCACTCTGTTCTGCCATCTTATTGGTGGTCTGCCTCTCACACCAGGTGCCACAACTTCACTTCCATACACCTTCTTTACAAACTCCTCACCTTACATTCTCTCTACATGTCCAAACCACCTCAGAGTATTACGTTTCACTCTCTCAACCACTCCACACTCAATACCAATTGCCTTCTCACTCATACCACATCTCTTATACATTTTCATTACTTTCTCCATCCCACCTAATTATAATCTTCCATATTTTTTAATTATTTTGTATCTCCTATCTAACCTTACCTAACCTAACCTGACTTGACTTGATGATCCGACTTAACTTAACCTAATCAAATCAAATCTAACCTAACCTAATGTAATGTAACCTAACATGATCTGACCTAATCAAATCTAACCTATTGTAATATATATTATTTAATCTAACCTAATGGAATATAATGCTACCTAACCTAACCTGACTTAATCTGACCTAACCTAACCTAACCTAACCTTGGCTTGGAGGGGACAGGCTTGGGGTGGGTAGAAAGCCTGTCCCCCCTATTCCCACACCCCTCTAAATCCCCCAAGCTTGTCCCCCTACTCCTGCACCCCCTAAAACCCCCCCAAGCCTGCCCCCTATTCCCACACCCCTGTATTTCTCTCAAATATATACAGTAATGAAAATGTGTAAAAAAATATTCAAAAATAAACTTGTCTTCAGTCAGTTTTTATATTATTATTATTATTATTTACAAGTTTTCCATTCCTAACATACCGGTAATTATAAGAAAAAGAGGATGAGTCAAAATACTTAAAATATAAAATTAATTAAAACAAAATTATTTGAAAATTTTGAAAATGACAGTTACATTCAAATAGTGACAGTGTGGGTTGGTCACTATGTATACTTTTATTATTATTATTATTATTATTATTATTATGTATGTGTGTGCCAAGACATAGATAGACCATGTATGTATGTATGTGTGTATGTGTGTATGTATGTGTGTGTGCTTGTATAGATAAGAGACGCCTTATGTATGTATGTGTGTGTGTATGTATGTGTATCAAACTATAGACAGACGCTGCATGTATGTATGTATGTGAGTGTGTGTATATGTATGTATGTTTGTATGTGTACCAAGCTATAGATAGAGACGCTGTAAGTATGTATGTTTAATGTATGTATGTATGTGTGTGTGTGTATACCAAGCCAATAGACAGAGACGCTGTATGCATATACGTATGTATGTATGTATGTATAAGTAACCAAGCAATACATGTAGATATGAGACACTGTATGTATGTATGTATGTATATATGTGTGTATGTATGTATGTATAACCAAGCCAAGCCACTTCAACAAACATCTATAAAATATAAAATAAAAACTAATAATTAATAGCTAATAAATACATCATACACGTGTATTAACTAACACACTAATAACTCACATATGCGTCAATATAATGGGTATATAATGGGTGTATAGAACATGTAAATAAATGGGGGAATTAAATAAAAAAATGGGTTTAAAACAAAAAAAATAAATATGTATCCATTAAAATATAAACGCACCCAAAGACACCACGCCATTATTTACGACTTATTAACCTTATTTAGACTCATTTAAGGTCACCAGGGGTCAGGTCAGGTCATGGGCACTATTATTTGACCTCGTTTTATACTCACGTCGGTTAATGTAGACAGCCGAGTCAAAATTTATTAGCAATTTAACAAAGAAAAATTATCATCTGCAGAAAATCGATCAAAACATTGTGACTTGTGGCAACCCCTTGATTCCCTTGTTCCAGCCCCCCCCCCCCATGCCTGTCCCCTAATTCTAACCCCCCCTGTCCCTAAACTCCCCTAAAATCTTATTAGTCATTTATGTACCCTTATTTAGCCCTTAGAGTCTTTATTAGCCCTTAATTTCCCTTTATTTGAGGTATTTTAGATTATTTTTATATTCGTTATCCCTTTTCTTGTTCCATTATTCCCCTTGAAAGTTTTATTTATTTATGTAGTCTTATTTATTTATTAGAGTTATTATTTTTATTAGCCCTTAGAATCCTTTTTAGCCCTTATTGTTTATATTTTAGAGGTTATAAATGTTTAGTTTTATATATGTTATCCCTTACCTTGGCCCGGTAGGCGCTTTCTTGTTGTTGTTGTTGTTGTTTGTCAGTTTCCAGCCACCCCCAAACCCTTATTTTACCCTTATTTAGCCCTTAGAGTCCTTTTCCTTAACCCTTAGAGTCCTTAAAATTAACCATTGATAGATTTGATTCATTAGATTTTATTAAATAACTAAATAATAATCATTTACTTTATATATATGTATGAATATAACAAATTTTAAATAATAATAACTAACTTTTTATAAGGTTCGTATATCTATGTATGTATATAACTAATTTTAAATAATAATAACTTACTTATAATAGGTTGGTATATGTATGTATGTATGTAGCCTATATAACTAAATAATTAATATTTACTTATATGCTGTTACTGTTATTTCTGTTACAGGGTGTTACAGGGTGTACTGCTGGATGGGGAAATGAACAATACCAGCAGGCGATTCGAAGCTTTCTGCTCCTCACATTCTAGTCATAAATTATGTATCACGAGTGTACAGTCGGCGGCAAAAGTCCCGTCGCCTCACTTGCTTCACCGATGTTCACAATATTCATAGACTCGAGATTATTAAGTGTAGAAAACATGTGTATTTTTCGAGTCCGTGATAGTGCTGGACCAGGGTTCAAGGAGTGTTGGTCAGCAACGGAACACAGTTCGAACAAGTGAATTTTCCAAACCATTCTCAACGTTGAGAGAGGTTTAGAAGACTCACTTTTTCGAACTCTGTTCAGTTTCTTTCAAACACTCCTTGAGCCCTGGTGAAGCACTATCAGCCATGGCTGTACAGTCGGCGGCAGAAGTCGTGTCGTCTCACCTGCTTCACCGAGACAAGCAGTGTTCATGGACTCGAGAAATACACACGTTTTCTACACCTAATAATCTCGAGTCTATGAACATTGCGTGCCTCGGTGAAGCAAGTGAGGCGACAGGACTTTTGCCGCCGACTGTACATAAAACTGTGTGTGTGTGTGTGTGTTTGGTGTTTTGCCATGATATGTGGCGGTGTAACATCTCTTAGTTGTTTGTATGTGTGTTATCATCATTGTGTAGTGTGAGGCTGTGACCACCGTCCACGGACTTAGACTCGTATTTACTGTTCCTGAGGATTGAATTAGACCTAAGGGGGTGCGGGAGTAGGGGACAGGCTTGGGGTGGTGGGGGGAATAGGGATGTGCGGGAATAGGGGGGCACACAGGCTTGGGGTGTGTAGAAAGCCTATCCCATATTTCCGTACCCCCCTAACCCTCCCCCCCCCAAGCCTGTTTACCTTCTCCCGCAGCCCCCCCCCCACCCCCAAGCCTGTCCCCCTATTCCCGCACCCCCTTAACTAACTAACTAACTAACTAACTAACTAACTAACTAACTAACTAACTAACTAACTGACTAACTAACTAACTAACTAACTAACTAAACTAAAAGGAACATTAACGTCTACCTTCAGTCCGGCTCCAGTCTGTCTTAAGTCTGGGACATTCAAAAACACACCTCAGGTAAATAATATAAATTCATAATTATTTTATAGTTTGGGTTGTGTCATTGTGTGTGTGTGTGTGTGTGTGTGTGTTTGGAGACTTCTGATTCCACCTGACCATACCACGAATCAATAATCTCCTTCCATAATTATCTATATATCTAAATGAAGAGACTGTGTTTGTGTGTCATGATATACAAATTGTCATGTGACCACCTACAGTGCCAGGAATTCACACACGGAAAGTGCACGTACACCGCCGCCGCCGCGCCGCCGCACCGCCCCCACCGCCGTCCCGCCACCGTCGTTTTTTAATATTTTATTTTTATTATTATTTTTTAAATAATATATATATATATATTTTATTATTTATTAATTTATTTTTTGTAATAATTAACACTTATTTTTTTTATTATTATATATATTTTTTTAATTCATTTTCGTCGTCGTCGTCCCCGCCACAACCGCCGCCTAAGCCGCCCCGTCGCGGCCGCCCCGCCGCCGCCGCCGCCGCCCCGCCGCCGCCACCGCCCCGCCGCCGCCGCCGCCACCCCGCCGCCGCCCCGCCGCCGCCGCCGCCACCCCGCCGCCGTCGTCGTCATTTATTTATTTATTTATTTATTTATTTATATATTTATTTATTTACTTACTCATTTATTTATTTATTTTTAATAATTAGTTAAAAAAAAATATATATATATTTGTATATATATATATTTTTTTTTTAATAATTATTATCATTTTTTATTTTTTAATAATTAGTTTTTTTTAGTTTTTTTTATGAATAATATATCTATATTTTTTTAATATATACATATATATTTTATTTATTATATATTTTTATTATTATTATTTTTTTCGTCGTCGTCGTCGCCGCCGTCGCCCCCGCCGCCGCCGCAACCGCCTCCGCCGCCGCCGCCCCGCCGCCGCTGCCGCCGCCGCCACCGTCGTTTTTTAAAAATTATTTTTTTTATATATTTTTTTAATTAATATATATATATATATATATATATATATATATATATATATATATATATATATATATATTAATATATATATTTTTTTGTAATAATTAACTTTTTTTA
>JAWZYT010000568.1:0-20000 GCA_034508575.1 Petrolisthes manimaculis | reverse complement strand
TGGTAGTAGTAGTGGTAACAGCATCATCTACAAGAACTACTCCATATATAATAATGGGTGTATGTATGTATGTGTATGTATGTATGTATAATGGGTGCATGCGTGTATGTATGTATGTATATAATGGGGGGGTAGTAGTGGTAGTGGTAGTAGTAGTGACGGCATCATCTACTCCTCCTCGCGCAGCCAAACTCATACCAATGGAAAATATTACGCCCCGTTCCTATATGGATTTTCATTGATAAGGTAAGTTCAAAATGATTTCAAAGCGGTACAGTGGGTTACAGGAACTCCGTCTTCAGCTAATGGGTGTGTAATGGGGATCTAGGAGTACCCATTAATGGTGTTTTGTAGTGGATTTTAATGTGCATCTCTTGGGAAAATTCATTCATGGGGGGTTCTGGCACGAGGCATATTGATTTAAAGGCAGACAACCCACCCCGTCTGGTCCTAACCCCACCCCCCCTTATAACCCATTATTTACCCATTCTGTGTCACGTTGCCATCCCCATTACCACTCGAGAGGGTTAATGGGGCCCCGGGAATGTCCATAAAGTGCGGCAGGTGTTTAATTAATGGAGGTTTGTATCAACATTTTCACGGGGAAGGGAAGCTAAAAACAAGATCATGGTTTGCTTTAGGAGGTACCAAACCTTCCGATGATACATTGGACTGTATTCAAGACCATTTTGGTGGTGTATACGATGCATGGTGTGGTACCTATACGATGCCTTTATGGATAAACATATATTGAGCCATCGTACGGCTACCACACCGTCGTACACACCATGGATGTTCTTGAATATGTCCATATATACACTGATATAACCTGTATAACATTTTTCCATTTTTTAACCATTATTTTGTGACTTGTGCTTCGTGTGTCGTGGGTATACAAACCCACAAGGTGTGAATTGTACACTACTGTTGAACTAGTGGATGTAATGTGTTTAAAATAGTGTGTTTTTGTCAATAATAGTGTTTTAATGTTTATTGTTGTGTGTTGCAGAGGTTGGCAGGCCTGGCGCAACACCTCAAGCATGGCTGAGTTCGGCACTACACCATTTGAAGGTCAGTAAATACTAATTATTCCTCCATGGCCTCCATTTATACACCAGAGTATACATATCAGTCATTATATACACCAAAAAATATACATATATATTTAAAAAGATGTTAGGGAGAGATGAACATATATTACGAATTCGCCACCGTATTTATAGTGAACTTATTTTGATATTATAAGACAATTTTCCCCAATATATATCCTTATAAAGTCATATATCCTCATTATATCACTCGGGAATACATTAAATAATATCATATACGGATAGAAACAGTTATTTTTTTGGTTATATAAAGGTGACCAGTTCGGTTCCATATGCACATAGGAAAATGCATAATAATTATTTTCGTAATAATACAGTTTTTTCCTGTAAATTTTATAGAGGGTTATATAATGGAAATATTATCGTATTAACTCATTTATTTACGGTTATCAATATGTATTTAGCCTTGAACAGCATAATTAGTTGATAAATAGATTAAAATAAAGCAGATTAATTTAAGGACGTTATTTAATTCTGAATTATTTACTAAATGAAAATTGTTAATGGTATTTATAGAGTGTTATATATGTGGTTATTAAGTCTATGTATTATATCCATTTCATTTATACTAATTTAATAGTGTTTTTTGACTTGTATAATAATGAAAAGTCAAGTTTTATGTAATGATGGTAAATGTTTAGAATATCACCACATCATATATTTAGCTTTTTCTTAGTATTAATTCATTACTTATATGAAGATAATTAATACCATTATCATAATATATATAAAGATGGATAATTAATGTGTTAAATAAGTATATAAATAATTTAGCAATAATGGTAAATGTTTAGAATATCACCACATCATCTATTTTAGCTTTTCTTAGTATTATTCCATTATTTATATGAAGTTAATTAATACCATTATCATAATATATATAAAGATGGATAATTAATGTGTTAAATAAGTATATAATTAATTTAGTAATGTTTTATGTAATCTTGGTAAATGTTTAGAATAACACCGCATCATCTATTTAGCTTTTCTTGGTATTATTCCATTATTTATATGAAGATAAATTAAGAAAGATGGATAATTTATGTGTAAAATAAGTATATAATTAATTTAGTAATGTGTTATGTAATCTTGGTAAATGTATAGAATAACACCGCATCATCTATTTTAGCTTTTCTTGGTATTATTCCATTATTTATATTAAGATAAATTAATACAATTATCATAATATATATATAGATGGATAATTAATGTGTTGAACAAGTAATTTAGTTTTGTAATTGAAGGAGTAATTGATTCCTTCAAAACCTAATTACATGTACCGGTATATAGTGTTGGTAATTCTGGAGTAAATAATTCCTCCAAAATATTCCAAGCAACAGAACAAATACCATTATATTTGTTTATCTGGAGGAATCAGTTTTATAGCCGTTTTTATAGCATCTTTTGGACGCCTCTAAGATAGCATTCATTTTTTAAGGGGTTGCGGGAATAGGGGGACAGCCTTGGGGGGAGGGGGGTTTAGGAGGGTGCGGCATTCTTTGGAGGAATTTGTAGCCAACCAATTAACTTTAAAAACAAACTCATTAATAATAATAATAATAATAATAATAATAATAATAGCGTATGTGTTACCTCATAATAATAATGATAATAATAATAATAATAGCGTATGTGATATCTTATAATAATAATAATAATAATAATAATAATGATAATAATAATAATAATAATAGCGTATGTGATATCTTATAATAATAATAATATTAATAATAATAATAATACTTGTCGCCAGATCTGATCCTGGGTAGTCAGTTCCTCCCTGCTCTGGCAACACTGGACCGAGAGGATGGTGAGCCGAGGGTAAGGGTTGGTGTGTTGCAGTGCCGACGATGTGCAGCTTGCTTCCTACAGGTATTGTATTATTGCCATTGTATTCTGCTATATTGTATACTCTCCTCTTTTTTTATTACAGGTTAGGTTCCTGAAGGGGTCGCATAAAGTGAATTTTGCATAAAGTAAATTGTACATTTCCATAATAAATAATGGTACTTTAACTTGATAATGGAGCCTCCTTGTTCATGTTATTTTAAGAGTTCGTAGAAATTGCATTTATTTAATTTTTTTCATGATATGCACTATTTCAAATTCACATAATTTAATTAAACTGACATAAAAAGAGAGGAGAGTGTATTTTATTTTATTTTATTGTATTTTAATGTATTGTATTTTATTTTATTGTATTTTAATGTATTGTATTTTATTTTATTGCATTTTATTGTATTGTATTTTATTTTATTGTATTTTAATGTATTGTATTTTATTTTATTGCATTTTATTGTATTGTATTTTATTTTATTTTATTGTATTGTATTGTATTTTATTGTATCATATTGTATTTTATTGTATTTTATTGTATCATATTGTATTTTAATGTATTTTAATGTATTTTATTGTATTGCATTGCATTGTACAGGTATGTGAGGCATTATCACACTAATTATATTATTATTTACACACTAATTATATTATTCTTTACACACTAATTATATTATTGTTTACAGGTTCGTGAGGCATTATCACATTATCGTCTACACGTGTTTGAGACTCACAAGGAACACTTCACGGTGGTGGCCGGGGGAACGTGTCCATTACCGGGATGTCCATTTGCTGCTAAGGAATTACCAACCATACACTTCCATTGTGCTTATTGCTGTTTTACTTCCACTGAGGTAAGGAGAGACTGAGAGAGACAGACAGACAGACAGACAGACAGACAGAGAGTAAGGAGATAATTTGGTGGAGAGAGAGAGAGAGAGAGAGAGAGAGAGAGAGAGAGAGAGAGAGAGAGAGAATTAATTACCTACCATACACTTCCATTGTGCTTATTTCTTTTTTACTTCCACTGAGGTAAGGAGAGACTGAGAGAGAGAGAGAGGGAGATAGAGAGAGAGATGGTGGTGGGTGGTGAGAGGTAGGGAGAGAGAGAGAGTGAGGAGATAAGTTGGTGGAGAGAGACGGAGGAGATAAGTTGGTGGAGAGAGAGAGAGAAAGAAGAAGGAAAGGAAAGAGAGAGAAGGATAAAGGAAAGGAAAAAATTAAATTAGGACATTTGTGTTTATACCCTCCCTAGTCCCCCCCCCCCCAAGCCTGTCCCCGTATTCCCACACACTCTTTATTAATGAACACTATATAATTACAATGTACAGTAAAAGTCATGTAATCCGAATTGCAGGGGACTGAAGGTCATTCGGACTATTGTTTTTTTTGGAGTATCCGTGGTCGGATTAACGGACTTTTACTGTACTCATTGTTACCAGATAATGTACACAATGTTGCCAGATAATGCTGTATATATTAACATATACCCATTGTTACCAGATAATGCTGTATATATAACTAACAAGTACCCATTGTTACCAGATAATGCTGTATATATAACTAACAAGTACCCATTGTTACCAGATAATGCTGTATATATAACTAACAAGTACCCATTGTTGCCAGATAATGGACCTTCCACTACATATGGAGAAGAGACATTTAGCATTTTATAGAGAAGTGAGTCTGGTACTGAGAGGAGACGATGTTCAACGCACCAAGGTAAGGAAATAAAGAATAATAATAATGATAATAATAATAATAATAATAATAATAATAATAATAATAATAATAATAATAATAATAATAATGATGATAATGATAATAATAATAATAATAATAATGATAATAATGATAATAATAATAATGATAATAATAATAATAATAATAATAATAATAATAATAAGAAGAATGATAATAATAATAATAATAATGATAATGATAATAATAATAATAATGATAATAATAATAATAATAATAATTATAATAATAATAATAAGAAGAAGTCTTGTCTTGTGTATGCCGGTTGTGGTCGAATTTAAAAAAAAAAATTAAAGGTTTATTATGTGTGTGTGTGTTATATTGTCAGTATATACATGTATACTGTAATTACACTGTGTATTATATTTCAGGTATATACATGTGGTGAGTGTGGGAGTAAGATCCAAGGAACAGTGTCTATCGTACAACACCTCTTAGCTCATGATACTAGTAATAGTAATAATAGTCAACGTACTACATCACACTCCACTACCACTACTACCACCACCACTACTACTACTACTACTCAACCTTCTTCCATCATCACCACCAACACTATACTAGTTAATGGTGCCGGGGGAGAGCACAATGGTGTTGATATTGGTGTGTGTGGTGGTGCGAGTATAAACGATCACATCACCGCACCAACACTAGTCAACGGCATCGCGGCCAAAACCGAAGCCGCGGAGAACAACAAGATGGTGAACGGGGCGGAGGACATCGGGGCGGGGGCGGGGCAACAACAACAACAACAACAAAGGCTCGGAGGTGTGGGCGACACGCTGGCAGACGGCACCGAAGTGAAATTCTCCAAAAATGTGAACCTGTCTTCCCTTCTTAGCGGACTGGACGGTGCCAAGATTCGCTTCTCACCAAGAGTCGTTCCCAGTACCATCCCTGGACTGGTGGCCATACCGGTACTCATGGAGGGACAAACAACAACAACAACAGCAACAACAACAACAGCGGGGATACTGAACGGCATTGGTGCGGCGGATATTATTGGCATAGACGGAGGAATCATGGGTACAAGAATGATGGAAGATAGGAGTAATAATATAAACAACAACAACAACAATAATAATAATAATAACGTTAATATCAATGTTGGTAATAATATGGTGAATTTACAACAAGAGGAAGAAGAGTCATTACAAGTGGAGATAAACCCTTTAGATTTATTAACAACAGTGATGGAAGAAGATTGTAGAAGTGATCAACCCTTATTCCCACCGGAACATTTCCTTCTATCACTACCCACACCCACACCACACTTCCTAGAGGGGGCGAGCATGGTTGGGGGAGGCAGCGGAGGAGTGGGGGTAGGGGACGGTAGTGGTGTTGGTGTTGGTGTAGGGGGTGGTGGAGGAGAGGAGGGGTTGGTGGTAGGGGTGGATGGGGCACTAACAGATCACCACCTCCACCATCACCCCCACCACATCGCCGGTGGTGGGGGTGTGGGGGGTGTTGGTGGGGGTGGGGGCACACGAGGGGAGGATGAGGATGAGGGTGAGGATGGAGAAGGACCGCCGGGTGATATACTATTAGATCATCCGGGAATACATCATTGTGATAAATGTGAAGAAACGTTCAAGTATCAGCATAAACTTGTACTTCATAAATTACAGGTTAGTGTGTGTGTGTGTGTGTGTGTGTATTTGTGTGTTTGAGTGTGTGTGTGTGTGTGTGTGTGTGTGTGTGTGTGTTTACAGTATGTGTGTGTGTGTGTGTGTGTACAGTATGTGTGTAGTGGTTAGAATAAAATAGGTTTAAACTAATGTACTATACAAGTGATAAAAAAAAAAATACAGTATATGTTCACAGATTATAACAATGACAAAAAAAAAGAAATATATATATAATAGACTAATTTATAATATATACAGTTGCCAAAAAAGGTACTGTATTGCGACAACTATTGATACAACATTAAATATATTAATGTCCATAGTTGTTTGTAGGGATTATAAATATATATTACAGAAGGATATATATATTTCCTTCAGTTATACATACTTATAGTCCATATACAAATAGTTGTGGATATTACTAGGGTTAAAGTTCTATCAAAATTTGTCACAATACCTTTTTTGGCAACTGTACATACATACATACATTATTGTTTTCCTGCATTCACTATATCACCCTCACCCCCTATTTCCCCCCCCACCCCCTCTTGACACACCCACAGGTACACCAAGCGACCGACCCGGTATACGAGTGTCAGGTCTGCGGTGCCGAGTACAGCGGCGTCGGCGACCTGAGAAGACACGTGGCAACACACACGGGTCCGGGCGTCATTACCTGTGGTGTGTGTTCCCTTGGATTCCCAGACCGAGCCTCACTCAAGGTCCACTCTCTATCACACGGGTAAGGTTTGATGTGGGTGGGGTAGTTGGGTGGTTGAGTGTGTAGTTTAATTTAATACAAGTAGCTATGCACCACTTAAAACAATAACATACACACACACACACACACATTAACTACCATCTTTTAATTTACTACAAGCAGCTACACAGTGCACACTACTTAAAACAATAACATCAAATGTGAACGTGAAAACATTAGACAGCAAATTGTTTGAGATACCCATATGTGGATGATTATTATTGACCACGACTGTATATCCTAACCTATTGTATATTTGTTTATTTTATTGTTTGTTTATGTTTATGTTTACAGAGGTGGTGGTGCTGAGAGATCCAACAAATGTAAAATGAGAGTTAACTGTATATCCTAACCTATTAATTATTTGTTTATGTTTACGTTTACAGAGGTGGTGGTGCTGAGAGATCCAACAAATGTGAGTCTTGTGGCAGCGAGTTCCCGTCCAAATCAGAACTCACACGTCACATTGTCAAGTATCAAGGCACCTGTAACCCAAACAAGAATGGTGGGTGATAACTAGAAAGCCTGTCCCCTATTCCCCAACCCCCCCTAAACTTTGCGGGGGGTGCGGGAATTGGTGGACAGGCTTGGGGGGTGCGGGAGTATGGGGACAGCCTTGGAGTTGGGGGGGGTGGGGGGTAGAATCAATATAAATAAGCACAGGAATATAATATTTCGTTAGTAAATTTCCGAATACTTTGTCATAGCCTATTTTCTATGTGTGCGTTTGTTGGTAAATTTCCGCGTGTGTGTGTGTTTACAGAGGGCGTGCGGTGCGCTACGTGCGGCGAGGGTCTGGCAACACTGGAGGCCCTGAAGGAACACCGCCGCACCGCCCACCCCACACCAGACCCACCACAGCCCGGGGCAAGGAGAGGATTCGAATGCGACTATTGCGGAAAAACGTTCAACTGTAGATCAAACCTTAGGGACCATCTCGTAGGTTATTTATTTATTAGTTGTTGTTGTTGTTGTTGTTGTTGTTGTGATGTTTACTTTCATACACATATATACACATGCAGATCGAACCTTAGGGACCATCTTGTAGGTTATTTATTTATTAGTTGTTGTTGTTGTTGTGATGTTTACTTTCATACACATATATACACATGCAGATCAAACCTTAGGGACCATCTTGTAGGTTATTTATTTATTAGTTGTTGTTGTTGTTGTGATGTTTACTTTCATACACACATATACACATGCACAGTTGCACGCATACTCACACACTCAAAATATAACGCATACACACACACACCCTTCCACCCTTCTCTCCTTCCCCTCCCATCTCTCCTTCCCATCCCTTTCATTCCTTCCCCTCCCCTCTCTCTCCCCTCTCTCCTCCCCTCCCATCCCTTCTCTCTCCTTCCCTCCATTAATCCACCCTTCTTCTCTCCTTCCCTCCATTAATCCACCCTTCTTCTCTCCTTCCCTCCATTAATCCACCCTTCTTCTCTCCTTCCCTCCATTAATCCACCCTTCTTCTCTCCTCCCCTCCCATCCCTTCTTCTCTCCTTCCCTCCATTAATCCACCCTTCTTCTCTCCTTCCCTCCATTAATCCACCCTTCTTCTCTCCTTCCCTCCATTAATCCACCCTTCTTCTCTCCATCAGGTAGTACACACAGGAGAGAAGCCTTACCCGTGTGACATCTGTGGTAAATCGTTCAGTTTCATCCACAACATGAAGACCCATCGCCTCACTCACAACGAGGGACGGAATGAAGTGTGTCCTTATTGTGATAAAGCCTACAAGAGTAAAATATCACTCTATTATCACATGAAGAAAGGAAACTGTAGGGGATTGTCTACCAAGGAGGTCAGTTATTATTATTATTATTTTTATTGTTATTATTATTATTATTATTATTATTATTTTTATTATCATTATTATTATTATTATTATTATTATTATTATTTTTATTATCATTATTATTATTATTATTATTATTATTATTATTTTTATTATCATTATTATTATTATTATTATTATTATTATTATTATTATTATTATTATTATTATCTTTATTATTATTTTTATTATTATTATTATTATTATTATCTTTTATTATTATTATCTTTTATTATTATTATTATTTTTATTATCATTATTATTATTATTATTATTATTATTATTATTATTATTTTTATTATCATTATTATTATTATTATTATTATTACTGTATGTGTGTGTGTGTGTGTGTATACAAGAGCAAAAAAAAATAAATCCTAATACTACCATATAAAGAAAGGAAAGTATAAGGGAATTGTCATCTAAGAAGGTGAGATGTTTATATTTACTGTATTATATGTGTGTGTGTGTGTTTGTGTGTGTGTGTGTGAAAGAATAATGTTGTGTTTGTTTTCGTAATTCATACATTCACACCTGGAACCGTGACAAGACATAAATTATTATTATATTATATTATTGGTCCTCATCTTTTTTAATATAGAAAAAAATAAAAAAAAAATAAATAAATATATAAGCTAATGTAATATCAGGCGAAAGAATGGCCTCAATTAATCCCTATCTACGGAATGTTTACAAATGTTCGCGAGTGAGGATAAATAAATAAATAAATAAATATATAAGCTAATGTCAGGCGAAAGAATGACGTTAGAGAGAATGGCGTTAATTAATCTATGTCTATTTGTCATTGTCAGGTTCCCGAGGGCTACCATCGCTGTACGGAATGTTTACAAATGTTCGCGAGTGAGGAGAGGTTCAGGGGACACAAGGAGAAGGGTCATTGTCAAGTCTCACATCGCTGTCAACACTGTGGCCTTCGGTGTTCAACTCAGGCAAGGCTACAAAACCATCTACAAAAAGGACTGTGTCAGAAAAAGGTAGGTTGGTGGTGGTTGTGGTGGTAGTAGTGGTAGGAAGAAGTGTGGTGATAGTAGTAGTAGTTGTGGTGGTAGGAAGAGGTGAGGTGTGGTGATAGTGGTAGTAGTGGTGGTGGTTGTGGTGGTAAGAATTGGTTGTAGTGGTGGTGGTAGTGAGTGTAGTGGTGGTAGTGGTTACTATATAAAATATTGGATAATATGATGGTAAAAGATGAAGAATAAAAAAGTGTAGCCATCTTTTCATCAACCATTGTGTGTGTTTTCTGGACACTGTAGCCAATATTATTTTTTCCACAGGACTCCCCAAGTGGCGGCGGTGGTGGCAACACTGGCAGCCCCGGTGACCCCCCCGGCCAGCAGCAACAACAGGCCCCGGCTCCCAAGAAGCGTCGGGGCGGTTCCGGGGGGCGGGGCGAACGGGGCAGCGGGGACAAACACCATCAGGAAGAAATAGTGTGTGAACGTTGTAATTACACCAAGGATTGTTGTTGTACATTCTCGTGTAAACATTGTGGTAAGAGAGTATTTAGTATCATGGCTTATACTTTACATTCAGAAAGAACATGTCCAGTACAGAGACATAGAAGAGATCGTATAAGAATGGCAATAATGGAGAAGAGAAGACGGAGGGAGAGAGCCGACGGTAACTATGGGATATCTGAAGGTGGTGACGGGGCGGCGGGGCAACACAGGGACGGGGCAGAGACCGGGGCAGAGGCCGGGGCGATGTCACGATTCCTGGACACACCAACACCCACAAACACAAGTACCACAAGATCCAAAACCAGTCTACACCGAGCGAGGCTGGCGGAGGGGGCGGGGGGAAGGTACGGAGGGGGAGCGGGGGTACTGGGGTTGATGGGGAGTAGGTATGGTATTGGGGGCGTGGGGGCGGGGGACGGTAAGGGGGCGAGCGGCAAGGAATCACGGAGGACGATCAAGTCACTCAATGAAATGATGGGTTTAGGAGTAAGAGGAAGAGGAGACAAATCATCACAACAACAACAACAGAAGAGGGATAAACAACAACAACAACAACTCAACAAAATATCCATCAAAACAAACACCAACGCCACAACAACAACAACAACAACATCATCGACAACAACAACAACACCGTCATTCTCCATCAAAACAACAACAACAACAACACAACAAAAACAAAAACAACAAAAGGCGAAGAAAGAGACGGAAGACGCGAGCGAAAAAACGACGACGACAAAGATGGTGATAACGACCACACCGGCGGCCATCTTGAATCCCTCGTCTGGGGGGGTGGGGGTGGCGGAGAAGGTGGTGGGGGGGGGGGGGTGGGGGAGGGGGTGGGGGGGGAGAGGAAGGTGAGGGAGATGATAGCAGTTCAGGTAGCTTGACTGATCTTTCTACATTCACCACCACTACCAATCTACTTCAGCCCGTAGCTAGTCCAACCGGTGAGTGAGTGTGTGTGTGTGTGTGTGTGTGTGTGTGTGTGTGTGTGTGTGAGTGAGTGAGTGAGTGAGAGAAAGAGAGAGAGAGTGTGTGTGTGTGTGTGAAAGTAAGTGAAAGAGTGTCTGTGTGTGTGAGTGATTGAGTGAGTAAGTGATTGAGTGAGTAAGTGAAAGAGTGTGTGAGTGTGTGTGTGAGTGAGTGAATGAATGAGTGGTGAGTGACTCTAACTCCTCACTCACTCTCTCTCTCTCTCACTCACTCACTCACTCACACTCTCTCTCTCACTCACTCACTCACTCACTCACTCACACTCTCTCTCTCTCTCTCTCTCTCCATTACCCTGAATTGGCAAAAAATGAAATTCTAGGAGAGTGAAGTTAAGAAATATTGGATTACAAAAAAAAAAAAAAGTGTACATTAGACAAGTGAATTTGAGAGACATTTCCATCTCAATCCATTAACGAGAGTCGATGAAAAATAAAAGAAAAATATAATAGTAAAAATGTGATAATCGTGAGCGACCCTAATTCCTCTACTTGGAGTCGGAGAAATAAAAATATAAAAGAGAAATAATACGAGACGTCGAGTCGATAAAAAGTGGATAATTGTAAAGTCGAAAAAAAAAAAAGTGGGAGAAAGATGAAATGTGGAGAGTGACGTTAAAAAAAGATATGTACATAGTTAGTTACTTCCTCTATGCTTCCTACAAACAAACAAACAAACAAACACGGACTCGAATACTTATTTGTACTGTAATGTATAAACAATGTAAAAATAATGTAATGGTAACTTTATATATAATTATAATTTATTGGGGATTTCTCAGCCCTCTTTTGGTGATTCATAACAAAGGCAGCTACAGTATTTGTAGACCAATGATAATCAGTTCTTATATCATTTATTTTCTTCCTTTTTCTTTCCTTCCTTTCCCTTTTCTTCCTTTCCCTTTCCTTCCCTTCCCTTCCCCTCTCTTCTCCTCCCCTCCCCTCCCCTCCCCTCCCCTCCCTTCTCCTCCTCTCCCCTCCCTTCCCATTCCCTCCCCTCCCTCCCTGTCCCTCATTTCATTCTGTTTCTTTACTTTCCTTCTGTTTCTTTACTTTCCTTCTGTTTCTTTCCTTTCCTTCTGTTTCTTTTCTTTCCTTCTGTTTCTTTCCTTTCCTTCTGTTTCCTTCCTTTCCTTCTGTTTCCTTTCTTTGTTTCTCTCCTTCCTGTAATGTTTCTGTCACTCCTTTCCTTCTGTTTCCTTACTTTCCTTCTGTTTCCTTCCTTTCCTTCAATTTCGTTCTTGTTTGTTGTCTCTCCTCTCCTTCTATTTCCATCTCCCTCCTTTCCTTCTATTTCCTTCTCACATACTATCCTTCCTTTCCTTCTATTCCCTTTCCTCTATCACATTTTCCTTCATTTCTACATGGTCTTCCAGGCCTGGGTTGGTCTTCTTTCATACTCTTTGTTATTATTTAATTCAATTTTATACCGTAAAATAAACACACATACATGTTTGTAAAAGGTTTCATACGTGTCTCATTTCAATTTGTCCATTTTATTGGTAATGTTATTCAGTACAGTAATGATTTGTTTGTTGTGTGTGTGTGTGTGTGTGTGTGTGTGTGTAATGTACTATAGTCTGTTCAAAACTTGTGTTTCATTTTCCTCTATGTATCTGTCTTTATTTCTATCTATATCTTTATATCTATTTCTATCTATATCTTTCTATCTATCTCTATCTGTCTCTATTTCTATCTATCTATCTATCTAAGCATAAGAGGCCAGCAGAACACAAGTTTTGAACAGACTATAGTTGTAATGTATGTGTGTGTGTGTGTGCAGTAAATACATACATATATCCAACACTGGGTTTATGTGTGTGTAATGTACTGTTTGCAATGTATGTATGTGTGTGTGTGCAGTAAATACACACACAGTCATATCCATCACTGTTTGTAATGTGTGTGTGTGTGTGTGTGTGTACAGTAAACACACACATATATACAGCAATGTTTGTAATGTATGTGTGTGTGTGTACAGTAAACACACATATATACATCCAACAGCTGTTTGTAATGTATGTATGTGTGTGTACAAACAGAGTTTTTTTTGTTTACTATACACACATTCATTACAAACAAACAAACAATACAATACACACACACACACACACACACACACACACACACACACACAACAACAACAACAACAACAACAACAAATAACAGTGTAATAGGTAATAGAAAAAATAACTTATGTAATTTGTCTATGAAAATGATACAGTATGTCTTTATATTATTATTATTATTATTATTATTATTATTTTATTATTATTATTATTTTATTATTATTATTATTATTACTTTATTATTATTATTATTATTATATTATTATTATTATTATTATTATTTATGTATTATTTTTATTACATTCTTGTGTTGTATTGTGTGTGTGTGTGTGTGTGTGTGTGTGTGTCAGTGGAGTGTTTAAATAATGTCTGTGTGTGTGTGTGTGTGTGTGTGTGTGTGTGTGTGTGTGTCTGTGGAGTGTGTAATCAAAGTGTGTGTGTGTGGAGTGTTTAAATAATGTCTGTGTGTGTGTTTGTGTGTGGAATGTTTAATTAATGTGTGTGTGTGTGTGTGTCTGTGGAGTGTTTAATTAGTGTGTGTGTGTGTGTGTGTGTATGTATGTATGTGTGTGTGTGTGTGTGTGTGTGTCTGTGGAGTGTTTAATTAGTGTGTGTGTGTGTGTGTATGTATGTGTGTGTGTGTGTGTGTGTGTGTGTGTGTCTGTGGAGTGTTTAATTAGTGTGTGTGTGTGTGTGTATGTATGTGTGTGTGTGTGTGTGTGTGTGTGTGTGTGTGTGTGTGTGTGTGTGTGTGTGTGTGTGTGTGTGTGTGTGTGTGTGTGTGTGTGTGTGTGTGTGTGTGTGTGTGTGTGTATGTATGTATGTGTGTGTGTGTGTGTGTGTGTGTGTGTGTGTGTGTGTGTGTGTGTGTGTTACCATTACTCCAGTACCTGACCAGTCGTGCCAAAGACACAATAAACTCTCAAAGAAAATAATAATTAATTGAAGGTGAGTCTGGCAACCCTAGGCAGTCAGATGTGTGTGTGTGTGTGTATGTGTGTGCGTTGTGTGTGTGCGTGTGTGTTGTGTGTGTGTGTGTTCGTGTATGTGTTTTGCGTGTGTGTGTAAAATGTAATCATACAAGGACAAACATACTGTATACATTTTCTTTCACAATTACAAAAATGCTTTAATAATTAGTTTAACCTATGCATTTATTTTTTACTGTAGTATAATGTGTTATTATGTAATTTATTTCTTATTCCTGCTTTAATTATTTTGTATCACTCATTTTTTAATAATAATAATAATGTTGACAAAATTCAGTAAACGTTTTGACTTCCATTCGTATGTATGTATGTAATATTTACAGACTACAAAATTAATGCAAATGTAAATATTATTATTAAAAATGTCCAGTTGTGTTGTGTTGAGTTGTGATTATTTTTATTTAGACATTCAGTACAGCGATTACTTTTTTCACCCCACTGTATCTAAGTATGTATGTATGTATGTATTATTTACAGTACACTCTCCTCTTTTATATTTAAGGTTAGGTTCCTGAAGGGGTCGCATAAAGTGAATTTCTCATAAAGTGAATTTTGCATAAAGTAAATTGTACATTTCCATAAGAAATAATGGTACTTTAACTTGAAAATTGAGCCTCCTTGTTCCTGTTATTTTAAGAGTTCCTTTAAATTGCATGTAATTAATTTTTTTTCATGATACGCACTATTTCAAATTTACATACTGTAATTTAAACTCGCATAAAATGAGAGTAGAGTGTAACTATTTTTTGCACCCCACTGTATGTATGTATGTAATATTTACAAACTATTTAAAGAAAGTTTGAGTTAGGTCATACTAAGTAACTTTTTTTGTGTCCATCTGTATGTCATTTTTTAAAAGACGAAATATTTTGAGTTTTTGACTGCCATCCTACCCCCCCCCCCCAAGCCTGTCCCCCTACTCCTGCACCCCCACCAAGCCTGTCCCCCTACTCCTGCACCCCCACCAAGCCTGTCCCCCTACTCCTGCACCCCCCCAAGCCTGTCCCCCTACTCCCACAACCCCCTAAACCCCCCCCCCAAGCCTGTCCCCCTACTCCCACAACCCCCTAAACCCCCCCCCAAGCTTGTCCCCCTACTCCTGCACCCCTCTAAACCCCCCCAAGCCTGTCCCCATATTTCCGCACCCCCCTAAAATATACATTGTTATAAAAAAAAAAATGGTTTATTATGCTTTGGTAAATTTTGAACAACAACAGGGTCAGAATAATTATTATCACTGGTACTTCCAAACATTATATTACTGATACTTGTATACGTAACCTGTGTGTGTGTGTGTGTGTGTGTGTAAGTAAATTCAAATACTGTACTGTACATTATTGTGTGTGTGTGTGTGTGTATGTACAGCCACAATCCAATATCCACCAACACTTTCCTTCCTTCATTTCATGGTACAAATAAATCAGTATCATATCAAAATATAATCATACAACAACAACACCTTATGTCAACTCAACAACCCCCTCAATTATTATTATTATTATTATTATTATTATTATTATGAGGTGGTGCAAATTTATACACGTGTTGTTCTTTATTACCAAGATATTTACTCCCATGGAAGGAAAGTGTGGGTGGATATTGGATTGTGACTGTACAGTTTGTATACCATTTCCTTAATTAAGCCAATGTTTTTTTGGATTATCCGACGTATTTTAAAGTTATTTTTTATATTTTTATTTTAATGATTACGTAGAGTGCTTCCTTCCCGTGGATAAAATTGTCTGGGTAAATGTTAATGCTGTTTGAACCTATAGAATGTAGCTAAAATATATGGTATAAATATTAGCCAAATGTTAATATGAATACTAGCCAAATGTGTGAAGAAAATACAGAAATAGCCAAAATGTGAGGTTAATTAACTACAGAACTAGCCAAATATGTGATGAAAATACGGAAATAGCCAACCAAAATGTGCGGTTAATTGAATACAGAACTAGCCAAATATATGATGCAGTACTAGCCAAAATATCCAGTTAAAAAAAAATAGCCAAGGTTTATAAAATTATTAGTGAAATATGTGATGAAAATACAGTAATAGCAAAATGTGGGTTAAAATTAATAGCCATATATTCGATGAAAATACAGAAGTAGCCAAAATCTGCCGTTAAAAAAAAACTAGCCAAATATGTAATGAAAATACTGAAGTAGTCAAAATGTGTGTTATTGGAGGTACACATACATATCACCAACCTAGTGTGTTCATACATACGTTATTATTATTATTGTTGTTGTTGTTGTTTGTTGTATGTATGTATATTGTAGGCGAAAACTGGACTGTATACTGTATATACTCAATGTTTGATTAATATTAGGGGTGTGTGGGAGTAGGGGACAGGCTTGGGGGGGTGCGGGATTAGGGAGGACAGGCTTGGGGGGGTGCGGGAATAGGGGGGACAGGCTTGGGGTGGGTAGAAAGCCTGTCCCCCTATTCCCGCACCCCCCTAACCTCCTCAAAACCCCCCAAGCCTGTCCCCCTACTCCTGCACCCCCACGTTCGTTCACTTTTTGTACCAAATGTTTTTTCCGCGACCGACAAAAAACTGTTTTCCATACTGTACTGTACGTGACTTTTGTCCCTAACTGTACATACATACATACATACGTGACTTTTGTCCCTAACTGTACATACATACATACATACGTGACTCTTATACACACACACACACACACACACATATGTATGTACAGTAATACGATTTTCTTATAATTTTTGTTCATATTTTGTGTAATGTATGTATGTATGTGTGTAGTGTAATAATTATTTTGTATGAGTGTAGTGTAATAATTCTGTGACCTGAATTTTGTATTGTATAACTCTGTATAGAATAATATTATGTAGTTTTCTTAGTGTAGGAGGTGGGGGTGGGGGGGGTTTTGGGGGGTGCTAGAGTAGGGGACAGGCTTGGGGGGGTTAAGGGGGTGCTGGGGTAGGGGATCGGTGGCTATGCTTCCCTCACATCACACATATCTTGAGTCTTGGGGGGGTTTAGGGGGGTGCGGGAGTAGGGGGACAGGCTTACGGGGGTGCGAGAGTAGGGGATCAGGCTTGGGGGGGGTTTGGGGGGTGCGAGAGTAGGAGGTCAGGCTTGGGGAGGGGTTTTGGGGGGTGCGAGAGTAGGGGGACAGGCTTGGGGGGGGGTTAACTCCTAGAGACTGGATAAGGGTGTGTTTGTGGTGTTATTTTCTTATTACTACCATTATGTATCGTCTGTCATGATCTATACACTAAAAAATAATTTGTAACCTTGTAGGAATATCATGGTGTCACTTTCACGTACAAATATTCACTACGGTATTGTCCTATGATCGTTAGAGCACAAATTTGGACAAGGGTAAATACTTAAAAATAGCCCAGCCATCGTGAGGTTTAAGAATCAACTGAGTGGATAGCGGATCGATATTGTGATTGTGTTTACTAGCCCGCTGACAAGACAAACCAGCCCTACATAGCCCTAAATGGCGGGAAATAGCTATGACGGTATAACTCATCAGCCGGAGTGCACGTACTGACGGTATATCACGTCAGCCGGTCTCTAAGGGTTAAGCAGGTGCGGGAGTAGGGGACAGGCATGGGGTGGGTAGAAAGCCTGTCCCTATTCCCCCACCCCCCTAAGCCTGCCCTCTATTCCCGTACCCCCCTAAACCTCCCCAAGCCTGACCCGTATTCCCGCATCCCCCTAAACTCATTTACGCTTTTATTATTATTATTATTATATGGTATAATGTACATAATAATTTTTTAGGATATTCTGACAAGGGTAATTAGTTAGATAATTAAATAGTTAGTTAAATACTGTAGTTAGTTAGTTAGTTAGGAGGGGGTAGCTCTCTCCTTTGACCAGATAATTAAATAGTTAGTTAGTTAGTTAGGGGGTAGGGGGGGGGGGGTGACCTCAGCTGGGGTGTTAATATAATAAAATGTTCCATATCACAAGGGAAATAAAATAAAATAAAACTGATTGTCTACAGAATAGTTTTTATTATTATTATTATTTATTTTGATTATTAATTTTTAAATTATTATTATTATTATTATTATTGTATTCCTTTTATTATTATTATTATTATTATTATTATTATTAATATTATTATTATTACTATATTCCTTTTATTTTTATTTATTTTATTTTTTTATTATTATTATTATTACTGTATTTCTTTTATTTATTTTTTTATGGATAATTATTTTATTATTATTATTATTATTATTATTATTATTATTTATTCTATGTCCTGATCTCAACCAATCAGAATTGACGATGGCTTCAGATTGGCTGATTCATCGACCAATCACACACGTTTGTGAATCCAATCATCAACCAATCCTAGTTACCGCTTGCTTCCAATCTTTTGACCAATCACACGTACTCGTAATTCTGATTGGCTGATCACTAATATTATAATGTAATAATTAATGAAGTCTAACCAGTGTTACCAGTCACAAATATTACCCTATACAATAATCAATTATTATTATTATTACTGTTATTATTATTATTATTACCGTACTGTATTTTTATTATTTTTATTATTATTATTACTGTACTGTACTGTATTTTTATTATTATTATTATTATTATTATTATTATTGCCTTCCTGCACTAGCCTAATGAAAACCTGAACAATCGCTCACAGCAATAAATGTTCCGTTACAATGACGTTTATATGTATGTGTTGAGTTTTTATTAACCTTCCCGTTAGCTGTTATACTTGCATGGGTCACACCAAGCCGAACTTGAGGCCGAATGTATCCCCAAGTGATTCCGGTTTGTATTCTTAAATCATTCGGGCAATGCTTCGGTGTGTTCGGGAATAGTTCGGAGCCTATTGCAAAAAATCGGGACTGAATGGGAAAGTTTTCCGAATGTTTGATGTTGCACGAAACTCTCTGAACCAATTTGGGATGGACAAAGATTCGGACAGAGATCGGAATATATTCGAAAACTATTCAGAAATACTTAGGAACATTCGGTATGGCGTCTGTTTGCATTCGGTTTTTATTCGGTTTGAATTCTGATCGTTGGAGCTGTCAAAATTTGGTATGGATTCGGGAACACTTCGGTATAACTTGGGAAACACTTTGGTATTGCTTATGAATTACAGATCCGAAGGACCTCCGAAGCCATCACCAAGTGTTTCCCAATTTTGACAGATGATCCGAATCAAAACCGATTGTAAATGGAAGTCAAACCGAAGCTTCGGATGCCATTTCCGAATTACTTCCACTGATTCCGATGCAATTCCAAAGCGTTTCCGAAGTGGGAACTGCGTCCGCTTAGCAATCGGGTGTGGTTCGGTTTACATTTGGTAGGGCATCTGGTTGCATTCTGTTGCTATTCGATTTGTATTCGGTTTGATTTTGGAACGAAAAAAAAAACATTAAATTTTAAATTTCAAACTTGGTTTCAATTCGAAACACACTCGGTTTGCAATCGGAAACTATTCGGTATGCACTCCAGAGTGCGTGTCGAATACATACAATTGGGTAATAATATAAATTTAAT
>JAWZYT010000567.1:0-120483 GCA_034508575.1 Petrolisthes manimaculis | reverse complement strand
CTCCCTCTTTCCCCTTTCCCTCCCTCTTACCCCTTTCCTCCCCTCTTACCCCTTTCCTCCCTCTTTCCCCTTTCCTCCCTCTTTCCCCTTTCCTCCCTCTTTACTCCCCTTTCCTCCCTCATTCCCCTTTCCTCCCTCTTACCCCTTTCCTCCTCTTACCCCTTTCCTCCCTCATTCCCCTTTCCTCCCTCTTACCCCTTTCCTCCCTCTTACCCCTTTCCCTCCCTCTTACCCCTTTCCTCCCTCTTACCCCTTCTTCCTCCCTCTTTACCCCTTTCCTCCCTCTTACCCCTTTCCTCCTCTTTACCCCTTTCCTCCCTCTTTCCCCTTTCCTCCCTCTTACCCCCTTTCCTCCCTCTTACCCCTTTCCTCCCTCTTTCCCCTTTCCTCCCCTCTTTCCCCTTTCCTCCCTCTTACCCCTTTCCTCCCTCTTACCCCTTTCCTCCCTCTTACCCCTTTCCTCCCTCTTACCCCTTTCCTCCCTCTTACCCCTTTCCTCCCTCTTACCCCTTTCCTCCCTCTTACCCCTTTCCCTCCCTCTTACCCCTTTCCTCCCTCTTACCCCTTTCCTCCCTTTTACCCCTTTCCTCCCTCTTTCCCCTTTCCTCCCTCTTACCCCTTTCCTCCCTCTTACCCCTTTCCTCCCTCTTACCCCTTTCCTCCCTCTTACCCCTTTCCTCCCTCTTACCCCTTTCCTCCCTTTTACCCCTTTCCTCCCTCTTTCCCCTTTCCTCCCTCTTACCCCTTTCCTCCCTCTTACCCCTTTCCTCCCTCTTACCCCTTTCCTCCCTCTTACCCCTTTCCTCCCTCTTACCCCTTTCCTCCCTTTTACCCCTTTCCTCCCCTCTTTCCCCTTTCCTCCCTCTTACCCCTTTCCTCCCTCTTACCCCCTTTCCTCCTCTTACCCCTTTCCTCCCTCTTACCCCTTTCCTCCCTCTTACCCCTTTCCTCCCTCTTACCCCCTTTCCTCCCTCTTACCCTTTCCTCCCTCTTACCCCTTTCCTCCTCTTACCCCTTTCCTCCCTTTTACCCCTTTCCTCCCTCTTTCCCCTTTCCTCCCTCTTACCCCTTTCCTCCCTCTTACCCCTTTCCTCCCTCTTACCCCTTTCCTCCCTTTTACCCCTTTCCTCCCTCTTTCCCCTTTCCTCCCTCTTACCCCTTTCCTCCCTCTTACCCCTTTCCTCCCTCTTACCCCTTCTCCTTCCTCCTCTTACCCCTTTCCTCCCTCTTACCCCTTTCCTCCCTTTTACCCCTTTCCTCCCTCTTTCCCCTTTCCTCCCTCTTACCCCTTTCCTCCCTCTTTCCCTTTCCTCCCTCTTTCCCTTTCCTCCCTCTTACCCCTTTCCTGCCTCCATTGTCTTTCCTTCTTTCATGTATCGTCGTAATATTTATACCGTCTTTTAAAATATTTTCTTTTTCGTTCATTATATTTGTTCTTTCTGTATTTATTATTATTATTATTATTATTTATATTATTACCGTATTTTTATTATTATTCATTATTAGTATTAGTATTGATATTGATATTATTATTATCTTATTAGTATTATTGTCATTATTATTATTATTATCATTATTATTTCTATCGCATGTGTTTTATATTAATCTCGTTCCATCTCTCTTACACACACACACACACACACACACACATTATAATTATCACATCTTTGACCCCCCCCGACCCCATTTCACCCCTTTCTTCTCGCCTCTTCCTTTGTAGTACTCGCCACTTTTTTACACCCCTTTCATGTTCACTTTTCCCACGTATAAATTGAACACTTTTTGGCTGGAGAGGAGACGAGTTTTTTTTTTTTTTTTTTTAGGTGGTGGTGGGTGAACTTTTTTTTTTTTTTTTTCATTCGTTCATTCATTCATTTATTTATTTATTTATTTATTTATTTATTGTAGTGTGATGGTAGTGCAGATGAAGGTAGGTTTTATGTATTTTATTATTTTGTTTTCTTGGGTTTTATTTATTATTATTTATTTTTTTTAATAGATAATAATAATAATAAAAGAGATACGAGTCAGTTGGAAATTTTGTGTTGATATTGTAGATGGTAAAGGAAGGTGAAATGATCCTAGAGAGAGAGAGAGAGAGAGAGAGAGAGAGAGAGAGAGAGAGAGAGAGCAGGAGGTACCGTAATTATTTATGAGAGAGAAAGAGAGAGAGAGAGAGAGCGCAGGAGGTACCGTAATTATTTATGTGTGTGTGTGTGTGTATGTATGTATGTTTGGTTCCCACGAGTGCCTAGGAGGGTCAGGGGTCAACGAATGCCCAGGGTCAGGAGGGGGGGGGGATGGGGAGGGGGGGGGAAGGGGAAAGGAAGATGCGTACCGTAGTGAAAGGGGGAAGTGCGAGGCCATTGAAGGGGGGGAGGGGGGCAGGAGGAGAGAGAGAGAGAGAGAGAGAGAGAGAGAGAGAGAGAGAGAAAGAGAGAGACTGGCACTGAAATTACTCGCGTGTGTGTGGAGAGAGAGAGAATGTGTGTGTGTGTGTGTGTGTGTGTGTGTGAAGGAAAGGAAAATGGGGTAGAAAATTTGTAGATGCAAAATAAATTGAAGGATGCAATATGGAAGGGGAGTTAAGATGAATGGTGGTGGTGTAGGGGTTGTGGTTGTTGAGAGGAGGAGGTGGGGGAAAAGGAATAGAATGGCAAGTTGTATGTGTAGTGAAAGGGTGATATGGTGGTGGTGGTGGTGTAGGGAGGGAGGGAGGGGGTACGTTGTGGGAGAGGAGAGATAACGTGAGGTGTGTTGAGATGAAGGAAAAGTCAAAAGGTTAAGGGGAGAGAGAGAGAGAGAGAGAGAGAGAGAGAGAGAGAGAGAGAGAGAAAGAGAGAGAGAATTTAAGTCAGTTCCATTTAGTTTTTTACTGAAGATTTCGTTGCATATATATACACAGGGCTGATGCAATAGTCTTTCCAGGCAATCTTAAGAGGAAAGTATTCTCATGGCATACATTAGAGTGCATTGATTCCTCCAAAGTATGCCAGGAAACAGGACCAGATTAACAAAAAAAAAAAAAAGATAAAAAAAATAATGGTGGATTGTTGCTGGGAATAGTTTGAAGGAATCACGATCTTCAAAAGTGCCAAAACTGAAATGCCCTCCCCTGAAAATGACAGATAAATATAAAAAAGAATAAAACTGAGTCGTGTTTTTTTGTGACTGAACTGAGTAGAGAAACACTGTTGGGAAAGACTGTGTTTAAAGGATATCGAACTCTTGTAATTATATATATGTTGGTTGTTGTGAATGTGAGTAGTGAAAGATACGGTATGACGAATGAAATAAGAGGCTGTATGAAAGATTTGACGAATAACATAAGAGATGGTTGAGTATTCCTCTTTCTGGAGTATAGGCTTATAACTTGACAAATGACCACCCACATATCCTCAAGCTGTGGGTAGTGGTGCAAGAAGATTAGCTGTGTGTGTGTGTGTGTGTGTGTGTGTGTGTGTGTGTGTGTGTGTGTGTGTGTGTGTGTGGTGGGAGAGACAGAGGGGTTAGAGAAGAAAGTACGGTAGTTAAAAGAGAAGGGAAGGGAAGGGAATGGGGCGACGAGAGACTGAGGGGGAAGAGATGCAAGTTGAAAGAGTCTGTTGTGAGGAGTGGAGTGAGATTGGGGTAGGTGGAGTTTGTGGTGGTGGTAGGGGGGGGGATGATGACTCGATATGAAGGAGGAGGTGAAGGGGTGAAGGATGCTGTGTGTATGTGTGTGTGTGTGTGTGTGTGTGTGTGTAAGAGCGAGAAAAACAGGGTGATGATTGGATGAAAGATGCAGCGTTTATGTGTGTGTGTGTGTCAGGGTGAGGATTGGATGAAAAAGGCAGTGTGTGTGTCTTTGTGTGTGGGTAAGGGCGTGAGAAGCAGGGTGGGGATTGGGTGAAAGATGCAGCGTGTGTGTGTGTGTGTGTGTGTGTACCAAGGAGTTTTGATAATTATACAAAACCTGCTTGGTATGCACGCCTCTCTCTCTCTCTCTCTCTCTCTCTCTCTCTCTCTCTCTCTCTCTCTCTCTCTCTCTCTCTCTCTCTCTCTCTCTCATATTTTGGTATGCTCAGTATTTATGTCTACTATATGTATGCATGTGTGGCAAAGGTATATGTACTGTACGTGTGTATAAATGTATGAATAAATGTGTGGCATCGGTAGGCTATGTATGTACTGTATAAATGAATGAATGAATATATATATATATATTTATTTATTTATTTATTTATTTATATATAAGTGACACCGGTTTGTACTGCATGTATGAATGTGTGTGTGTGTGACACCGGTTTGTAGTGTATGAATGAATGTATGTATGTGTGACCGGTTTATACTGTATGAATGAATGAATATGTATGTATTTGTGAAACCGGTTTGTACTGCATGTATGTATGTAGCCTATGTATGTATGTGTAACACCGTTTTGTACGGCATGCGTGCATGTATGTATGAGGATAGAGGGAAATGTATGTATGTATGAGAGAGAAATGTATGTATGTATGTATGACACCATTTTGTACTGTATGTATGTATGTATGCGGGTAGAGGGAAATGTATGTATGTGTGTGACACCGTTTTGTACTGCATGTATGTGTGACACCGCTTTGTACTGGATGTATGTATGTATGAGGGTAGAGTGAGATGGGGGTTGGTAGGGGTGTTGTCGGTGATTGCACTAACTGCCTCTAATAAAGGTTATCCTCCGGGCACACCAGGCCTGCCAACTGCTACCTATCTCTACTGTACTGTATACTGTAACCCTCCAGCTACTCTGCCTTATCATCATCAGCCTTATCCTATTCCTTCTCATCATCATCATACTACTACTACTACTACCACCACCACCACCACCACTACTACCACCACTACCTCTACTTCTCCTCCGCTTCCTACTACTACTATACTACCACTATTACCACTACTACTCATCATGATCTAACCTAACTTGACCTCCTTTCCAGAGCGACATCATCAGGGTACACAGGTGACCTGGGAGCGACCACAGTATCACCGGTCATATCACCTTTGCAGGGACTTGGACTCGAGTTCCTCCTGACCTTCGTTGTGGTGTTTGTGTACTTCGCCTCCGTCAACCCCTACAAGAGGAGCTTCGGGAACCCTGCTGTGGCTGTCGGACTTGCATACCTCGCCTGTACACTTGTCGGGGTAAGATTCACTCACTTAAACACATAGACGTTTCGTGTTTATGTTTTGGGTTCTATTAAGTACTGTATGGAGATTTTTGTTGTTGTTGATGAATTGTAAGGTAGATTTAGCCTGTACACTTGTCGAGGTTACTAAGATTCATTCATTCAGTCACTCAATTACTTCGGAGTTTCGTGTTTAGTTTTTTGGAGTTCTCTGAATTACTGTATGGTGTATAACTCTGATTCTGGTTTTTAAATAATGTGAAATGTAGGAATGGTGTTATGAGGGTGGAAAGGTGTGGGTGTGTGTTTCGAAATTTTCTTCCTCGTCGTTTTCCCCAGTAATTAAGTATTGATCGCCCCCCCCCCCTCCTAAAGTGATAGTGTTTGAGGTGAAGGAAGTAGGGAGGAGGATTTAGTAACAAGCCTATTATATACATACTGTACAATCCAGTCGCTACAAGAAGGTAAACAAACATAGACTGACTGACTGTAAGATAACTAGACTGAAAAACTTGATACATATGTGAATGAAGTGTGAGACTACGCATACAGATAAACACATACACACACACAAGCTAACAGAGGTTCACACACACACAAGCTAACAGAGGTTCACACACACACACAAGCTAACAGAGGTTCACACACACACACACACACACATACACTCACAAACTTAACTATAATTGCTTACCATTGTGTCAATGAGTCGCTACATGATATAGCTAGGGAAAAAATTATTACATGCTTTAGTGTGTGTATGTGTGTGTACCCTATTATTGTGAGTAGAGTAGATAAGTTATCACTATATTCACCTGTTTGTGTGTTTGTTTGTTTGCCCACTGTTTGGAAGCCTGTGATTGACACTGTTTTGATATAAGTTTTATTTTTTATTCTAGTGTTATATTTTTGTGTCACAATTTCGAGATACGGTTGGTGGATAAAATGTTGGAACGAAGAGTCTGATAAAAGTTTCGTCCCGGAGTGAAAACTCGTAATGAAGTGTCATGTTAAAGTGTTAGAATGAAGTGTCAGAGCTCCAGCACTTCCAGTCACAGAGAAGAGTTTTTGGGGAGTGTAGTGGTGTTGCAAAGAGAGAGAGAGAGAGAGAGAGAGAGAGAGAGAGAGAGAGAGAGAGAGAGAGAGATAACAGCTAATGATGTTAAGTTACTAACCAATTTTTTCTTAATTTCCACCCCACACCGTTCCTGCCACCACCATCACTCCACGCTTCCACTCCTGCCACCATCACCACGTCACGCTTCCACTCCTGCCGCCACCGTTACGCCTCCACCATCACCACTAACAACAACAACAACACCCACGCAGCTCCCTCTGACGGGCGCCTCCATGAACCCAGCCCGCTCACTGGGTCCCGCTTTCGTCAAGAACAAGTGGGACGCACATTGGGTAAGTTCACTTCTGTACTGTAAACACCACCTCCATCTTTATTCATCCCTACGCACTATAGCAACTCAAAACACCACCTCCCTCTTTATTCATTCCAACCCACTATAGCAACTCAAACACCACCTCCCTCTTTATTCATCCCTACTCACTATATCAACTCAAACACCACCTCCCTCTTTATTCATCCCTATTCCCTTTACCAACTCTAGATTAGATTATGGTAAGGGGTCGAATCTTCTATACTACCACAAAGAAACCATTGCCATATTATTTTAGGTTACGTTAGGATGCGGTGCTGAATTGTTTTTACTACCACAACCACCGACACGTTATGTTAGGCTATTATAGATTAAGTCGAGGGACCCTATGATGTAGTCGGAAAATTGGAGATAACGAGTCCTTCAAATACTGTCACGAAACACCACCTATATGGAAAGGGCTTGTTTCGTGGCATGATCAGGAGGAAGCAGAACCCTCCAACTTTTATATACGATCACAGGGTCCTTGAGGGGCCTAGTTAGGATAAATTAAGTTAAAGAGCCGCACTACCACCAAGTTTGGATAGCTTAAGGGACCCTATGATGTAGTCAGAATATTAGAGGTAAACTAGTCTTTCAAATATTGCCACGAAACACCACCTATATGGAAGGAGCTTGTTTCATGGGATGGTAAGGAGGAATCAGAAGCCTCCAACTTTTAAACACGATCACAGGGTCCTTAAGTTAGGGGAGACCTTATCGTTAATGAGTGTTGATGTCTACGTACTGTATAGTTCCACGCGACGAAAGTTATATTATGCGTAAATATAATGAGGGTAAAGTTGGGTGAAGGGGGTGAAACCTGAGTGTGGTACCCTCCCTCTCTTAGGTATATAATGTTGTCCTCCTTGCCTTGCATTTTTGTTAGTTTTGTTAAGGACCCTGTGATCATACATGTTTGAAAATTGGAGACTTCTGATTTCTCCTGACCATGCCACGATACAAGCCCCTTCCATATAGGTGGTGTTTCGTGACATTAATTGAAGGACTCATTTACCTCCAATTTTCTGACTACATCACAGGGTGCCTTAAGTGCTTCATTGTGTTAGCTTTTAGTGTGAGGCAGGAGTAGGGAAATAGATGAGAGGGGAAGGAAAGGGAGGAGAGTATATAGAGGAGAAGAGTAGAGGGACGAGAAAAAGAAAGTAGAGAGAGGGAAAGGAATAGAGAAAGGATTACAATAGAAAGGAGGGAACAAGTAAAATGGTTGAATGTTTTCTTACAAATTACTACAAACAACATACAGACAACAACGGATTTATTTGTCCTCGTGAGGCTATTTACTTAAAGTATGCAATGTGGACTACTCGTATGAAGGACAGGATAGCAAAGTAGAAGGTTCCTCGAGTTGGAGAAAATATATATGACAAGAGAAAGAGGAAGCGAAAGGAAAATAATTATGAAGGGAGGGAGAGGTAGAAAGGAAAACTGGAGGATGGAAGAGGAGAAGAGAAAGAAAGGAAAGAAAACAGGAGTATTGAAGAGAAGAGAAAGAGAAAGAGAGGGAGAGGAGAGGGTGAAAGGAGGCAACAGCGAATTTAATGAGTGAGTTGGTTCTTCTTCAAGTGTGGAGGAGTGGGGGGGGAGAGAGGATATGTGGGAGGCAGAGGAAGAGGAAATGATATGAGACAGACAGACAGACAAGATATTACGAGATGAGAAGAAAGAGGAATAAAATGAGAGAGAGAGAGAGAGAGAGAGAGAGAGAGAGAGAGGCTATATGAGGTGAGAAGGAATAAAATGAGAGAGAGGGAGAGAAAGAGAGAGAGAGAGAGAGGGTAAGGGCGGTTCAATTAACAAGGTCAGTGGTTGGCTAGTCCATTGGCTTATGTTGTTGTCAGGGCTACCAACAATACCATTATTATTGTAGTTATAATTTTGAGGCAAAGAAATACAGATTTGCTCTCTTGAGGGGAGATTCTCTTTCTGGTGAATTGGAAAATTACTGAGTCCTCCAAACAATGCCACAAAACAGATCCCTCGTTAAAGTCACATTAAGGTCATCGTTTCCTAGCATAGTTTGGAGGAATCAGACCTTCCAAATCACCTACAAGAGAATCTCCCCTTAAGGGACCCTGTGATGTAGTTAGAACATTGGAGGTACAAGCTAGAGTCCTTCAAATATTGCCACGAAGCACCACCTAGGCCTATATGGAAGGAGCTTGTTTCGTGGCATAGTCAGGAGGAATCAGAATCCACCAATTCCCATGCACGATCACAGAGTTCTTAAATGGTGTAGGCTACTGGGCCTCTCTCTCTCTCTCTCTCTCTCTCTTGATGAAGCCTCGCTTCCCTATTGGTCGTCATGGTGCCTAGCAGAAATGAGAACTGCTACGTTATTGGTCCACAGCCTCGCCTCTTACAAAAGTTCTTATAACACTTGATACAGTTAGCGCTGTGTGTGTGTGTATGTGTAAATATTTCCTCTTTCGTGTATGTGTAGATATTTCCTCTTTCTCTTTGTTTGTATTTATGTATGCTATGAACACACTTAGGTATAGTGTGGTATTGTATGGTATTTTATAAACACTGCATAATGGTATAATCGCCGTATGGTCTTGGGGAGGTACGTGGTCTTCAGTTGCTGGTAAAATAAAGGTTTATCTTATTAGGCTACTCTAAATTACATTATAAGATTGGTCCCTTTCTTTTATACTGGTGTGTGTGTGTCCAAACTACATAATGAAATAATAGTGTTTTAATCTCCAGTTCACTTTAGTCTGTCGGATGTGGACATGTCGACACATAAATATTCTCTAAAAATTCTCCAATTATACTATTTTCTAAAAAATCTCCTGTTCACTTTTGTCTCATCGACGACGACTGAAATTGTCAAGTCATAAATTAATATTATCTAATTTTCCAGTTCACCAATACCTGTTTCCAGGGCAAATCAGGTATCGGTGGTTATAACTTGTCTGAGCAGCTAGGCTACAAGGGTTCCACTAGAAAAACCGGACGACAAAATGTTTCCACTGAGTTTTTGACTAATGTTGGGAAAGTGTCGTTATCTCTCTCTTTCTCTTTCTCTCTCTCTCTCTTGGGGTTTGAGCGCCCCTCTTGACCCGAGCCATTCCCTTTCAATTCTTTTACTGGGCTTCTTTTCCTTCCATTTCCTTTGTATTGTTATGCCTCCTTTCTGTCTCCCTCACGTTACTGGGTCTCTTTATAGCCTAGCGCCTTCTACGTTCTTCAATAAAATAAAAATAATTCTCTCTCTCTCTCTCTCTCTCTCTCTCTCTCTCTCTCTCTCTCTCTCTCTCTCTCTCTCTCTCTCTCTCTCTCTCTCTCTCACCAGCCCCTGTCATTACACTCTTCTCCCATACACTTTAAATTTCTGCTCTCATTAATTTTTCTCTTCACCTCTCTTACTATCCTTTCATCCCCTGTCATACTCTCCTTCATTTTCTCTTCCCCTCTTCCCATTCCTTTTCCCCCATCATACTCTCTTCCCCTCTCATTTTCTCTTTCCCTTTCATTTTCTCTTCCCTCTCATTTTCTATTCCCTCTCATTTCTCCCCTCATTTTCTCCCTCTCATTCTCTTCATCTCATTTTCTCCCTCTCATTTTCTCCCCCACTCATTTTCTCCCCCCCTCTCATTTTCTCTTCCCCTCTCATCCCTAACCGTCCACTCGTCGCCGTCTTTTTAAATTGGATCCAATAGCATAACAAGGGAGACAGTCAGAGGAGGCTATTGGCTGATTCTCAGATCCTCAGGCATGCCACTAAACGGGCCCTAGGCGATGCAGGGCTACCAACCACTCTTACACACACACACACACCATCTCTACACACATACACACACACACAGACACACTATCTCTAGGTCTTGATGTGGGAACAAATTGATGTACAGTATATTTATGTTGTGGGAATGTCATCTTTTTATAATAATCTTTGAACGGTACTTTAATTAGAGCGTCTGTATTCATCTAGTATCTCCAAGCATAATATTAGGCTACGGAAGTTTCTGTTGTTTGTGGGTTACTTATACAATTAATAATTGATGGGCTTAGTGAAGTAAATGTTAATTAATTGGGGGGTTAAAAGCCAGTGCCTTCATCTGATAAAATAAAATAACGTCTGGTCTTAAAGTAGTCCATGAAAAGACGGTAAAATGTAACTCAATAAACAGTGGGGGTTTTCATTTCCTCCGACGAATCTCAAACAAATTTTCTAGTGGGTGGGAAGCACTCCAAAATTATCTCACGGTTAAAAAATTATAGCAATATGTTGAAAACCTTATGCCAAAGTATAATAGATAGGGATTGTTATAGGTTAGTCAATACAGTTATTAAATTCTGGGAGTCAAAAGTGTTATTTTTCAGTCATTAGGAACATGAATTATAATTATATGCCAGAATATGGACCGTCTCTGGTGTATAATAATAGGGAGTCGTTTCAGTGTAAATATAATAGGGAACCGTTTCAGTGTAGATATAATATTTGGGAGTCGTTTCAGCGTATATTTAATAGGGAAATCTTAGTTTTCAGGTTCAGTTTGGATGAGTTTCTGGCCTCTAATTCGCCGACAAATTAGTACTGGTAGCCGTTATAAGAGCCGAGACCGACCATCCACCCCCCCACCCACACCCACACACACACATCCTTATTAGTTTTCCTCTCTCTCTCTCTCTCTCTCTACACATGGGTGGATGTTCGCAAGTCGTGGGGTGAGCATGCGTGTGTGTTCCCGGCAAAACTAAGCGGATAAATTTGTTGTATTGTTTTATTTTTGCATTTTGGACATTTTTGGTTCAGAGAGAGAGAGAGAGAGAGAGATTGATGATGATGATGATGATGATGAGTTTGATAGTTGTGGTGATGGCAAGTGTGGTGGATGTGGTGGATGGATATTATGAAGTAGTGATGAATGTGAGTGTAGTGGATGTTAAAATGTGTGTATTGACGACTGAGGAGGGGACATGTGTGGGAAAGGGAGAGAGAGAGAGAGAGAGAGAGAGAAGGAAGGGAGGGAGGGTGGGGAAATGAGTGAGGGGCATGAAGAGAGCACCACATGTTACTGATCCCTTTACTCCCCTTTCCCCCGCCCACCCCCCACCCCTCATCTCATTCCCCCCCACCCCCATCCTCCCCTCCCCTCATCTCCCCTCGTCCCATCTTCACTCAACTCATCTCTTGTTCCTCCCCTCACTCCAACTTACATCTCAAACCTCCCCTTGTCTCTTTCTCCGCCTACCCACAATTTTCCTCTCGTTATTCCTCTCACCCACACCACACAGTCATGCAACAGCCTCCTTTTCTCTCCTAATTTCTGTGTGACCCTGTGATCGTGTATGTCACTGTATGAGACTTGGGGGCTTTTGATTCCTCCTGACTATGCCACGAAACAAGCTCCTTCCATATAGGTATGCGTGTGTGTTTTGTTTGTTTCTTGGCAATATTTAAAGGACTCGTTTACATCCCAATATTCTGACTATATCACAGGGTTCCTTAATAATCCCCTCTGCATCGCCATTGGTCCTACTCATTCCTCCTTTTGTTCCTCACCTTCCTCCTTTTATTCATCATCATCTTTCGTGCTACCCTATTCTATCTATCGTCTTCCCCTCGTTCCAATTCCCCTTCATCTAGTCTCAATTATCTTTTTACCTACATCTTCCTCATTTTACTAGTTTCCTCATTTCTTTCCCCTTATACTGCATTTTCCTCCCTACTTTCTCTCCCTTTATACTGCATTTTCCTATCTTATTTCTCTTCCCCCTCCTGCATTTATTTCTTTCATCTCATTCTCCCTCCAACGTACACATGAAGCAGCCTCTGAGAGTGATATAGCAGGGGCCTGAATTAAGATTGGAGAGGGTAATTTCCGACTTCCTGAATAACTTAGCCTCAACTGAAGTACTGGTGAAAACAGGGTAGATCTCTGTCTGCTTTCATCGTGGTGTTGTTGTCTTGGCTGGCTGGGGTGACTGACTGATTAACTAACTAACTAACTAACTAACTAGCTGACTGACTGACTAGCTGGATGGCTAGCTGACTGACTGACTAATTAACTTTCTATCTAACTGGCTGGCTGACTGACTGACTGACTTGACAGACTGGCTGGCTAGTGAGATCATGGTGCAATATATTTGTTTATTGTAGTTTGACTGACTGACTGACTGACTAACTGGTGGTGTGAACAAAATGCATCTGTGTTCACTTCGTCTTTGTTAGGTTTGCCTGTTGCCAGCTCTGAGGAATATATATAGACTGGGCCAAGTTAGTGTATGATACAATAGATGCCTCTCTTACCACTACACGAGCGAAGGTCATTATAAGAACCTCAATTTCAAGGCTCATCCACCAAACAACTCTTACAAACCAATCCCAAATTATTTATTTATTGAAGTACTGTACTGTACTAATCTCTCTCTCTCTCTCAGAGAGAGAGAGAGAGAGAGACGAAACGGGGAGGGGGTAGTGTTGAGTGCTTCCAACTTGAGGAAAATCCACTTAGTGTGCTGATGTTTAGTTAATCTCCGTGGTAGCCTGTGTGTTACCGTCATCCCACACACATCACTCTCCCTCCCTCCACACACATCACACTCTCCCTCCATTCACACATGTCACACCCTCACTCCCTTTACTACTACGTTTGTGTCTAGCATTTCCTCTTCTGATTGTTGTGTTTTGCCCCCCCCCCCCCCCCTGTGCTTTCTCATGTCTGTCTGTATTTTTTCTTTTGTCTGCGATTGTCTCTTGTTGGTTGTTGAAGTTGTTTGTATCTATGTTGTGCGTGTCCTCTCTATTTTCTTTCCTCTCCTGTTTGTCTCTGTCCCCTACTCTCGTATATCCTTTTCTTTCCTGTTTGCTTTCATATAATATCTACATCTGTCTACTCTTTCTGTTTCCTTTCCTTTCCTCTATGTCTGCCTTCGATTCTTTGTACTTCCCTTCTCTCAACTTCGTAACACCTGCTTCCCTCCCTCCACCTGCCTCCAACACAGAAGATCCTTACGACTACACCTGCCTCTCCTACACCCGCCTCTCCTACACCCTCCCCTACGACTACACCTGCCTACAACACAGACCCCTACGACTACACCTGCCTCTCCTACACCCTCCCTACCAATCCAGTCCTCGATCCTTCTCTTGTCACCTCCTCCCTCCTCTCGTGGTTTGACTATCGATCCGACAAATATCACTTTCTTTTTCCCCTCCCCTCCCTTTTGTCTGATCTTCACTCCCCTTCCTTCCAATAGTTATCCTCCCCTCGTTTCCTCTCCCCTCCCCCTCCAATGTTTCTCCATTATTCCTTTTATTTTATTTTTCTTCTCTCCACTCCTCTTCTCCTTTTCTTTACTTTCCCATCCCATCCTTTCCTTCAATTTTCTCTTCCCATTATTCCCTTTCCACTCCATTCTTTCCACCTCTAATAATTTCTCTCTCTCTCTCTCTCTCTCTCTCTCTCTCTCTCTCTCTCTCTCTCTCTCTCTCTCTCTCTCTCTCTCTCTCTCTCTCTCTCTCATATCAAAATTGCACACTGTGGTTACCCTCTGAATTCTTTGTGAGGCGGCGACAATTGCCTGGCTTAGGCCTGCCCTCCCACCTCTCCCTTTCTCTCCCCTCATCTCCCCTCCCCTCCCCTCCCCTCCCAACTGCACTTGTACAATCTCTCCCTTCTGTTGTACCCTCCCATCACGTAAAATTCTCTCCTTCCACGTAAAATTCTCTTCCTGTACACACACAGTACTTCCCTGGCCTGGTATCCCACTTCCCCTCAGTTTTTACCCGATCACACTTAACTCTTTTAAAATTAATTGCTCATCTACACTCTACAGTACACACATTCTCTCTCTCTCTCTCAATCTTTCCTCCCCTCACTCACTCCCCTTCATAATTTCCTCATATTCATTACGGTACTTGAATTTTCCCTTCACCCTCCTCTTTCCATTGTCCATCCTCACCCCCCACCCATCTCTTTCTCTCTCTCTCTCTCTCTCTCTCTCTCTCTCTCTCTCTCTCTCTCTCTGTTGCAGATGCTGTACATGATAAACTAAATGTACTCTGTTGAAATTATCTTACTTAGAATATATAATATATATAATCAGACCAATTGTTGTGTTTCAGGTGTACTGGGTGGGACCACTGCTGGGAGGTACTACAGCGGGCCTTATATACGAGTATATCTTCAACCCCAATCGCCTGCCACGGTCTCGCAAGGATTCAATGGATGGAGGTGAGTGGTCGGTCGACTTAATGGCCTATTCCCTATTTTTTCCTTGTTCACAGTTTTGACATGAGAAATTTACATCAGTCCTGTCGGTTTCCACTGTGCAAGCTGATTGGTGTGCTGATGTTATACTGTATTTTGAACCAGAGTAAAACATCTTCATCAGAGAGAGAAGTATATGGGATTATAATCTCATATGAAGTTTTGTATTGAAAATAGATTATTAAAATTTTTGAAGGTATGAAAGAAATTTCTGTTGATCAGACAATAGGATAAATGTGTGTCTGTGTGTCTCCAACTCTGTCCTACCCACTGTATAAATGTAGCAAGTTTGCAGTAGAAATGTAAATTACGGGAACAGAATACAGGTGTGAAAGTTTGTGTACAAACCTCGTTCATGCAAAAACTATAATTATAATGGTGTGAAAGTTTCATTTCAGGGAGGCTATAGCCAACTTCTCTATACTGTACAGTAATGTCTTTAGGAGGTCTTTGATATTGTCAACAAATTGGATTTTACAGATTTCTTCAAACTGTCACGAAACAGCTTCAAGTGGCTTAATGAAGGAGTATATTTTGTGGCATAGTCTCTAAGCATTGGTACCCTACAGTACTGTATAACAATATAATAACATAATTGTGCTTCCCTTTAAGCTTTTACAGTAATGAACACATTTTCTCTCACTCGACAGTCCTTTTCCTTATTAACTTACAATTATGATTATGGTGTCTTAATGATAAATCATGATTTACTGAAAGTGTTTTATGAATAATACACTAAGCAAATTCATCATGACAAGAATTTAAATCTGCTCAGGTCTTTGGCTTTAAGTGTTGAAGTTCTTACAACTCAACCATGTTGGGTGCAGGGAATAGTTTGGAGAAAGCAATAACTTTCACTTTGTAAACAGTACCCTACTCCCGTTGTGATCTGGCATATTATTTGCTGTACTACATAGTTATGAAAATATGAGTTGTAGCCTGGATAATATGTATACAAGTAAACTATAGTCATAGGTAGAACTTCTCAAGATTAATAGGATACACTAGAATTTACTGTAATGTATTGTGTAGTTACCTTGATGAAAAATGTGCAGTTAAATAATAAGTTATTTTCTGCTGCGCTGACACTTGACAGGACTGTAATCGTAAAGCTTATGATGTTGTTTCATAGCAACTATTCTGTGTTTACCATTGTACTGTTGTAAGTTGATCAAAGCATCACAATACAGTATTGTTTAATATATTGTTCAAGATGGATGATTCATGGTATCTGAAGTAATATATAATGTATCATACATCAGTTTGTACCATAACAGTGTAAATATTACTCATTGCATTACCTATAAAGAAATTGCAGGTTACTGTTGTGCCTGTTATTAGTTTCTCTTGAATGTGTAGGTGCTGCTACGTCATGTGACACGGAAGACTTTAGAAACAGAATTTTGATGGTATTGTACTATATATTTAGTGAGGTATAATGTCACACAGTCAGTTTTTCAGTTTTAGCTAAGGCTGTAAATGCCTTACAGTACTTTTTATTTTGGCAGCTTTCTTCTTGTTTATAATTTTATCATAATAATTTAATGAGACAAAATATTACCTTAAACTTGGAAAGTGAATAGGGATTATCAAAATGAAAATAACTGCTATACACAGAGTTTGTTAAAGACTGATACAGTATTTTGATTGCAAGGGAAATTAGTTTTGGATTTTTGACGGGTTGCAGAGACAAAACTTATGACTATGAGAGCAATTGTCCCATTCATATATTACCGAAGAACAGAAAGAGAGTCAAACATATGTCCGTGACTGTACTGTAATTGTTTATTTTCATGAAGTGCTGACGGGCAGAATTATAGACAGAAGCTATGTCTTTACAGTACCTGTATTTGTCCCCATCTTGATTTTATGAAGGGAGAGTCAAAATTTAGCCATCTCTGTGATTACATTTGTCCCCCATCATCTAAAGTCTCCCATTAAGCAGTGGTGAGGGATGACGTGGGGACGTGTATTGCAGAGCAAGTTGAGTCCTTCCCTCTACACACTGTGAGGGGTTCCTCCCAAACGCAACAAGCTGGCCACTACCACGCCACCATGCCACCCCTACACTACCATCCCCAGCCGGAGCTTCCACATTACCAACCCAGGCTTAACCACCAGATTTACCAGCCAAACTTCCAGTCATGAAGCCACCAGGTATCACCAACACCAACACTTGACATAGCTCACCCACTTGCACCAACTGGCACCCAGCACTTGGGCAGTACTGTACTAGAAAATCTCAGTGCCATGTAATTCTCTCTCTATATAAAAATTTGCAGTCTTTAGCTAACTGAAAATTAATATACCAAACAGTCATGTGCTATAGGTTTGACTCGCCATTTATTTCAACCCTCCATAGACTTAGTGGAAGCTGGAGTCTGGGTTTGTCAGTTTCATATTTTTGTTAATCCTCTTCACAATTCTTATCTATGAAGTAAATACAATATTTGGTACAATATACAATTTAAGTGGGATTGGTATTGCTATGGCACTTCCTATTCTCTCATGGGTATAATAAAAAGGGCTCAGAGTTAATAGAATTGTCGAGGAAGTTAGCTGATGGAGAACTTGTAGGATCAGTGATGATGATGTCTGGTATAAAGTTACTATGAAAGTGCTGTGGTGCCAGATTACCAGTTGACATCATCATCATCTCTCCCAGTCTATTCTTGCATACAGTCAACAAACACTGCAGAAAATAATTCAATGAAAAAGGATTGTTTGTGTTTACAGTCCTCCATTTTGTTAATTGTGTGTGGGCTAGAAATTGTAAATTGCACTACAGTGTACAGTACTTTGGTACATGACTTTGTATATATTGTACGGTACTGATTCTATATCAGTGTCTGTGATTTTCTTGGTAAGAACTGCTAAAAAGTCTAAAAAATACAATTAAACTGACCTTGGCACTAAGATTTTTCTGTATGGACCACAATCACTTAAACTTACAGACTGACATACTGTACTGCTTTTGTATGCACACTAAAATATTATATTAAAGGATATTTTATAGTGTACTCTGCATTGCATACTGTTTACTATTTGAATACGCTCAATGACAATGGAAATAATATGATATTTAAGACATTTGGGAACTTTCTGCTATCACTGGGGCAGGGAAGGGGTGGTCCCGTTGCACTGGAGTCACGATGCCCTGCCGTAAAAAGTCGCTCTTTGTGGCTTCTTCCTGGACAATTCCATTACTATACAGCCTTTATATGGATGGGGTGCTGCTGGGAAGGAGGGAGGCATTAATATACTAAATGGATAATGAAGTTAATATTTCTGGAGCTATAGGCAACCCCACTATGAACTGTAATCACCATGTACAGTCGCATGCACCAATCGGTATCCCCCGTCTTTTCTGAAGCCCATGGTCAGAGAAGAGCAGGGAATCGAACACATTATTGCAGATTACCTCCTTCTGGTGTGTTATGGATGGTATTGGTAATTCAAGTGAATGCTTAATCATGCATATCAACATTAATAGTCAGTGATATTACGCCTAATTGGCAACTATCCCACCCAGCCCCGGTATAAAAGTTGCCGTTAGACGTGATATCACTGACTATTGATGTCGATATCTGTGATTAAACATTCACTTGAATTACCAATACCATCCATAACACATTAGAAGGAGGTAATCTGCAATAATGTGTTTGATTCCCTGCTCTCCTCTCACCATACCTTCAGCCAAGAGGGGGGATACCGATTGGTGCACACGACTGTACAGTTGCCTCAAGCTATTTCTTTACCCTCTGCTGTGGCTATGAAGTGCATGTGGCATCGGTGGACATGTTTGGATCACATTCAGAAACAGTGAAGCATTGTGTTACCCGTAAATATAATTCAACAGGGAGATTGGTCTCATTCATCTACTCTAGACACAAAAGAGGGGGTAAAGGAATACCTTGAGGCAACTGTACAGTACAATACAAATACAAAGGGCTATAATAAAGAATAGTGTTGAAGTATATCCAAATGTTTAGTAGCTTGACAAGTTATATTTGATCATATGCCTTAGACAAATGGTGTCTTAAAACTACTGAAAAATTTAGTGAAAATAATTGTAGTTCTTCCATATTTTGTATGAAAGCACAGAAAGTCTTGAATGTGTGGTTTATAATACTGATGTACAGTATAGCTGTAGATCATAAACAAAATCATTATCAGGTACTGTGGTTAAAGAGCCACCATTGACATATAACAGTATGCATTGCTTACATTAGGAATATCCTGGAATATCATTTGCACATACTGCCAGACAACTAACATCATTAACAGTACAGTAATGAGTGTGACATAACGTGACGTGGTGTAACTAGCAATAGCAATAGTTTACTTGATATGAAAATAGAGTACCATTGCTCTACAGTACCCTGAGGTCTTGGCTAACCTGACAATTTTTAGGCCAAATCCTCCAAAGCTTTAAGTTCATTTTACTTTTTTATACTGGAGTTATTTTTAGTATTTATCTCAATTTGTGGGTACAGAGTTTTGTTTAGCAAAAGAGGTTCCTTTGCAAACACACGTGTTCATTTGTTGATATTAAAACCATGCATTCATAATGCCAGATTGTCAGTAATTCTGTTGGATCTTTGTTAGTAGAGGCCTCATTTAATGCTGTGTTTGCTTTTATTGTGCTGTTTACATTTCTAAATGCTGTAACTTTGCTCATTTTGTAACATTATATTTTCCATTTTGCTCTATGTGTTGATGCTCAGCTTGATAAAACAGATAAAGCTTTTTCTGCTTTGTGTTTAATGATAAATCTTTAATTATTTGTGGTAATTTCACAATCCATGCTAATTTCATGTTTATATTGGGTGTGTATTTAGAGTTTGCTGTGTACTATAGGTATACAGTAGGCCCCCCCCTAATCATTATTTGTTTGGGTTATAAGGGTCCACTATAGGTAGGAAAACCAGCTGGTAGGTTGCATAGACTGGGAAATGAGACCAGTCAAAATGGCAGTTAGATTTTTAAGACACAGTTTTCTTTGTATATAGGAACCCAGAGACCAGACTCGTACATGTAAACTGTAAATTATTCAAGTTTTTGATAAACTATTTGGCAAACTGAATAAAGAATGGTCCTCAGTTGCATCCTGTATTAATTAAATGAAAAAAAATTGGGATAGTCTGCCTGGGTTTATGCACGTGTTTTAATTCTCACAGTAGTAGGTGTGTACCCTAATTATAAAAGGTGTACAGTAGATTAGTAGTTTAATATGAGTTCTTGGAATGATGTATTGTTTAAAGAATAAATACTAATTATTGAATTATTTGGTATTACAGTATTGTAATCGATAGAGTTTAAGACCATATAGGTTTTAATTTGGGTAATAATTATAATTTTGTGTTTTACTGCATATGGGCATTTTTACTTGTGTTTTTTCTAGAGTGATATCTTTCAAACTTCTGAGTCTTCCTTGTAAACACTAACAATTAAGCATTTGCATCTTCAGAGCTTTGCTTTATACCTCTATTAACCCCTAAATGATGGCTGTTGTCTTAGATAATGGTATTCAAATTATATTCAATGCACAGGCCCACAGGGTGGATATCACGAATGGTAACAACAGACTCATCTGACCAAATGATAGTTTTTTATTGCAGTTTATGCTGATATAAAGCACCATCATCCAAGTACTGTACTTGTATGGTACTAAACCAAACATGAGATGCAATGTGTGCATCTTCTGAGCATGAAGAAAATTTACCAGATACTGTATGTTGTTACACAAATTAAATGTCTTGTTCCATCATTCAAGGGTTAATCTATTGGTTCAGTTTTGCTACTACTGTCTTTCTGCTATGTTTTAAGTGTATGTGTTGACTTTTGTGTGCTCTCTATACAATATAAAGTCCTTCTCTGTTTGCAGACACAATACTTGTACAGATGTACATTTAGGTAACAGTGTATCTAGACACATTACTTGAGGCTGAGATAGCTTCAGGCAACTCCTCAGTAATAATGCTAGTTTACCAATCATAGACAGTGTTGTTGCAGAAGTTACTCCATTCATATATCATTAGTGCAATGAATATGATACTAATGTCACTCCTCCATTCTATAATTGCTCCTACCACCTGCATGTTCACAAGTAAGAGGGTTGCCAGAAATAATCTATACCTCCAGTTGTGTGCAGATACTGTACATTAATATACAACTGTACAATGTGCCTTGTACTGTATGTGAATTTCATAGTTTTTGTTATTTGCTTTTTTTCTACTTTTAAAAGAGTGGACTTACTATGCATATGAAATTCCAATATTATAATTTTTACAGTAATATTGATTAATCATCAGTTCAGTGATGGTTTTAGTGTTTAAGCTTAGTTAATATTAAAAGTTTTGTATCCATAGTAAAACTAACCAGTAATGAACAATTTATGCAATGTTAAGGGAATTTATTAGACCTAGAATGAATTATATTTCTATAGCCTATGTTAAATTATTTTCATTAATCTAAATGCACCAGTAATTGCTTACCAAGTCAAAAGCTGTAGTACAAGTAGGCCTACATCAAAGTGCTGTACAGTACAGTACTTTAAGGGAAGAATATTTTGCCCATGAAGGGTGCAGTATTACTTTTTTTAAATACTCTACAGTGCAGTAATGATATTGCTGTACTGTACTTAATGTTTTGCTTAATTATTAGACTCAATGTTTCATAATTTGCTGTTTGGGTATTGGGAAGGAGAAGGACATTTCTTTAACATTCTCTACTAAAAGAGTATTACAGAACACTGCATTCAATAATAAATAAGTACTGTAGTTAGTTGAGGATGAAAATGAAACTCGTTTGTATAATATTGTGTTGAGTACATCTGACGTTGGACAACTTATCTAATAAGTACAGTACTGCACTAGGTTTTATAAGTTAACTTCAGTAATCAGGTAATATTCTGCTGTGCAATATGTTTACTCAAAAGTGTCTTTTAATTACAGTAATCTATCTGTGTACTTATAACTATTTTTTGGTGTCTTATTTTATCTGTGTGTTTTTCACTAATATTTTCAGTTCCATCTGTTTGTGTATCTATTTGTAACTCTACATGTCTTTTTATATACAGTATCTATTTAATTCTGTTGGACAAGAGAAAGACTATTATGTTAATGGTAATTTTGCCACAACAGTACAGTACAATATTTGAATTTATCAGAATACAGTAATACAATTCCATTCAGCTAACTATTTGAACGGATATTGAAATCCTGTGCTGTGTAGAACTGAGTAGCCAACCACATAATATTTCTTGGGCTGGTTATACAGATGTTTGGTAATAGCAGTATAAAAGATGATATTTAAAAGACTACTGTAATTCAACTTGTAACAGAAGAAATCAAAAGAAATTATAGTAACCTACACTGTACAGTATATAATACAGTATCTTTATTTTGTGTAAAGGCAAATTCCCAAGTGAACAAGCTGCCTTAAGATGCCTTGTAATTAAACCATATCTTAACTCTATTCATCTCTGTATCACTTAGTCTGAGGCACTTAATTATTTAGTGTAGTACAGTAGTGTTTTCCACTATAAACTATTGTTGGCTGTCGCACTCACTGGGGCTCGGTTTACCATAAGGAAATTTATGTGATTAGTGTATTAATATTCTCCAGGTAAATCTCTATGCAGTATTTTTATAGTATGTACTGATTTTATCAGAGTAAGCATAATGGGATTCTCATGTTTATAGATTCACACATGTTTTCCTATAATTATGTACATTTGTCTGTCATATGTATTACGATAGACTGTAAATTACATAACTTATCTTTTTGCCAGATTCCTCAAGTGTTGGCAGTGATGAGGACCCATATGATGAGTGCTCAAAGCCTCCCCCACGTTACAACTATAATGCCTTGCGTGCCCAGAACTATGACCAGTACCGTCCTGCCAACACCTCCAATACCACTTCTCCCATAGGTAATACATAGCTTCTTTACACTAACTATCCCATAAGGTAGAAATATTTTTATTAAATATTTTTTGGGTATGATGTTATTGTAGCATCAATTCACACCACTAAGAACACAGAGGTCTGCATGAAGCTTATAAATCCTGTCAGTTTTTTCCAGAGATAATTTGTATAAGTTATCATTAAAAATTGTCTTTGTTAAGTAAAGTGTTGTGAGTATATATTGCTCCATTATAATTAAAACCCACAGTCTGAAAATATGTTGAGTTTCAAGTACTGTCCATATTGAATTAAAAAATTTGAACCATGACATTTATGATGATAAATTTTTTACCAGGTTACCCAGCCAGCATGTACGGTGATCATGCCGGGACTCCCTCAGTTTGCAATGCTTCAGCCTACAAGTATGACAGTGGCTACAGCACCAACAAGGATGACATTTACTCTGGGTCTAAAAGTTTATACACCAAGTCTCCCCCACTGCCTCGATCCTCCTCCCTCAACCGCTCCCAGTCAGTGTACACCAAGCCTCCACCACCTCGTATTGACAACTACTCCAGGAACCTCGCTCACTCTCAGAACCTGTGTACTAAGTCCCCGTCCGGCTTCACTGCCCTCTCACATCATACAACGGATGGGCTTTACAAAGGTAACCCCCGCCAGGATTCCCTCTACGTTACAGGCAAACCAAGCATCGTAAAGCCAGAGCCAGTGTACGGTACCGCAGCATATAACAAGCAGACTGACTCAGGTGACTCCAGCTACTCAACCTACCGGGGATCAGCCAGCTACAGCTCCTCCCGGTCTTCCAACCCCGGTCCCCCCATGCCCATGAGCCGTACTCGCATGGACAACCACACCCCAAACTCAGTTGTCTCGGCTCACTCTGGCATGATCACCCCAAACTCAGCTGCTCTCTGCTACTCACCCAACCCTCAGTATTAAGATGAGGGAGGGAAGAGAAGACTGAGTACAACAAAATTAATTATTTAGCACTGTACAATGCTTTTGTTAACACACATCATCGTCAGTACAGTATATTGTAGTTTAAGAAGATACTGTATACAAATGAATGACCAAAGTAAGCATACAGTGATGCCTCACAAACCTGGACTATGCACAGTTGATATTATGTACTGTATGTGCCTGGTAAAACTGTATATTTTGGTAATTTCTGATATACAGCTGCTGAAGGATGTTCAAGGTCAGTCTGTATAATTGCAGAAGATATATTTTGGGGCCTAGGAGCTGAATAATTCCAGCTAACTTTGTTAAGTGTGGTGTATTAATATTCAGCATTTTAGAATTAACAAGTGAGTGTGCAAAGCACAAAGGGACTGCTCATGATGCAGACTGGCCTCAGTACATTCTTCCATATCTACATCCTGTATACAGTTACTCTACATGATATTGATCTACTCCAGCAATTATTAGTTACAGTATATAAATCTGGGGTATAATTATTTTTTGGGGGTCAGGTATTCAAGAGTATAATAATATATTTTGATATGAGTCTTCCAATTTATAAGGAAGTGATGGTGTAGTCTATAGATATTTTTTCTGAAGATGAAAAAAACAAAAAATGCATAGCTTCCTACTTCCTCAGGATGCAGTGAGTGACAGCATTAATTTTTGGTCATTATCATTGCCCCGCACACTTACGAGTGTGTTGACTTTGTTATTCCTTTACTCTTGAAATTAAGTGTATTATCCAGTTATGTGAGGCTTCTCTATATTTAGTTATGGACTAATGTTATTCAGCTATAATTAGTGCTTTCATTATGTACAGTATGTGGCAGCATAATGTGCTTTCATGTTTATATATATACTGCTCTCCAAGTTATGACACTAATGGTAGTGTTAGGTTACTTAGGAATTCAGAACAACCTAATACTGAGAGTAATGTTTAAGATTACTAAACTGTTCTTTACATCTGTCCTAGCACAAATGAATTTATTACACAAAATTGCTCATCATGTACCTGCAAATTAACTACAGTATATATATGATTGAGAGGTGAATAAGGATGTTGATAGTAGTGTGTACTGTATATCAGACTGGTCACATTTGATACTCAAGTAGTAATAAATTTTGTGTTCAACAGACTTACCGGTACTCAAAGCTTCCATACTGTAGTACTACTGCCTATAACCGAAAGTTTTGTTTTATATCATGTATCATTATAAAGTACTGTAATATCCATCTACTTCTTAGTTTGTGTTACAGAACATTGTCGATAAGTTTAGCAATTTGATACATGGTGAAAGTTTGTATTGAATTCAAGTATAAACTGTCAATTGATAACAATGAGAAGCAATTTTAATTTCTTATTAGTTCTTAATAATACCTATTAATGTTATGTCCATACAAACATAGTTATTTGTATTTTACTTTGCTTTCTTATAAAGAAAAGTTACTTTCTCATCAGTTGTTATATGTTATTTATCATGTACTGAATTTTCAGTGAAATATTTCTGTACAGTACTTGTAAATATTAATACAGAATGAAACATCACCCACTCTGCTGCACAGAATCCAAATTTGGATTTTGTGTGAATTTTGAGAGTTTGGTGCTTGTTATTAGCTAGTAGGAAACAACTGCTGCCAGAATTTGTGCTAAATGACTTCTTAACATATAATAATGAAATAGAAAAATATATAATAAGGAATGCTAATTAGAGAAATGCATTGTAAAACATAATGTAATTTCCTCTCCTAGGTGCTGTAAGGCACATAACCTATTTCAACTATTATACTTAGATAGTGGTGTGAGTTAGATCTAAATGCTGTCAGATCAAGGGATTACTGTATGTGTGTAATGTTAGTGAGCAATGTTAGGTGAGGAAAAAAACAGTTTATTATGGCATTCATTTATATCTCGTATTGTTAGTAAATAATCCTGAGGAACATATTTTGTATTATATATTTAACATTTTGAGGTTTGCAATTTTTAAACCCCTCATTTGGATATAAGCAGAATCCCCACAGTAAACCCTCTTTTTGCACTGGGGTTTTGGACTTGAATTGTACCTTGTTAAATGAATCCATGTACAGTACAGTACATGTTAATCTAATAGTACAGTACCAGATTACAGCAAGATTTTATTATACAGTACAATAAAGTATTAGACTATTACACAAGTCAGGACAATCATTATGTAAGTAAAATGATACTCTTCATACACACACTGAGGAGAATTCCTTTATATAAAACTGATGTTCATATAATTGTACTGTATGTGGAATCAGTATATAACAAGGGTCCTCAGTTGTCATCGTTGGCTTTGAAACTTATGATTTATTTGAAAAAGTTATTGATCTTTATTGAATTACTATACATGAAATTGGAAATATAGTATATATGATATATTGCACTTACACATTACCATTCTTTGTTTGTTGTACCACAAAGCCATTACAGGTTTACTAGTACAGTATCTTATTTAAGTGAGGATAAAATTATTGTTACCTGTATACAGTATGTAGAAATGTACTGTTTTATACTACTGTAATTGAGAGTGCAAATATAAGTTATATAATCTGATTTTACAAGATATTAGTGCAGGTCAAAATTCAAAAGATTTTTTTTTTTTTTTTTTTTTTTTTTTTTTTTTTTTTTTTTTTTTTCAAATTACATTATCATACTTCTCAGTGGGCAATATATTTCTATTACTATTGTTATTTATAATGTAAATGTTTTGAAAACAAAGTGCCAGTAGTGAATTATTTTTTTAATGCTTTCAGGTGTGTACAAACTCCAAAATATGATTATATTTTGATGAGGAAAGATATTTCTATGCTAGCTTTTCAATGTTTCATTTACCAAAGACATAAATACTAATAATATTACATATGCCTTACTTTTTTATGCAAAGATGCATGTAAACATGGGCTTGAATGATTTAATTAACATTTGCTTCATGTAGTGTAGAGAAGTATGGTCTTATTTATATAATGAGCCATAGGATACTCTACACCAATAGCTTTGATGAAATAATTTCCAATATTCCATGCATTGTGGAAACTAATGTACTGTACTTGTGTTGCTTCACATGTGGCCACTGACCAGTAATGTTTAGTGACAAAACCAGGATAATATGAGGATAGTTTATACTCTTTAAATTTATTTCCAACCCTAATAAGGATGTAAACAATTAAAAGTCAGATTTGGGCACATTATGCCAGGAAGTGAATATACAGTATGTAAATGCTTGTCAAAATTTGAAATAGGTGATGGAGTTTACTCCAGAATAGTGTTGTATGCCTTTATTCAACAATAGGCCTACTGTAGTAAGAGCTTCAATAACATAAAGTAACTTGTAAGAAGCTACTAAAGTATACATGTTTTAGAGGACCATATGCGAAACAAGTTTGTGACTAGAACAATTACCAACCCGATTGTACCATATAGTGTCTTTGGAACTGCCATACCATTCATTGCTCTCATGTGGCCCACAACTTAATTATAGCCTTTGTGATGATAATATGGAATGGAAGACACTGGTCAGACACACTTCTGTTTATACAGTCATATTAGAGTGTCGTGGATGAAAAAGTTCTTTGTTAATTTTACTGTTGGAGCTCTGTAGTAGATAAGGTCCTGACCACATGATTATGCAGTGGCTGGTGGGCAAGCATTGTTACTAAAACCATTTTCAATACACACATTTGGGTAATGGGCATGATAGTGTGGAGCCCGCTGGGAACTGCTCCCTCTGGTAACCTGCTATAGAAGTGAGAAAAATAAGCTCGGCCAGCCGTGCTCGATTGTGAAAGAGGGAAAGGGAAAAGCTAAAAAAAAGGTAGCTATTTAAAGATTATATGGAGGCAGTGATCACTTTTAGGCATTTGATATGCCATTTCCTACTTCCCGAGAGTAGATGTTGATTAAACTTATTCCAGTGTTTAGCTACACCAACCAGTAAAGGCCATTTTAACAAAAGAATGTTAGTACCATAATTCAAAGTAGACCTGCACTGCATTCAATATTCAAACTAAAATGTTTGCAGTAGCTACATGTATTATATCAAATGTAGGATGGTACTCCTAGTTATTTCCATAGATATTGTCTGTCATAGAGATTACATTCCAAAAGGATGTGTCATTGCTAAATAAATAAGTTATCAAGTACTGTACTATTTAAATTAATCAAATTAATATTACAGTAAGAAATGGAACAGCAGTAAAAGTTTTAGGTTAAAGTTGTGAACTTTTGTGTTATACTTTAAAACTGTGGTAAAAGTAAAGGAAATACCCAGTACATTCCAATTGGCAAGGTTCAAATACAGTACACACAAATGCCTTTGGTATACTATGGTTCGTATTTAATCTCGTTGGGATTCAAGTCCGTTCTCTAGTTACTAAGTATGGGCATGTTAACTGGGTTTTTTCATAATACTTACTGATGACCTTTTACCATGATTTAAGGGAATATGTTTTAGTCTCTTCTGTAAGTTTGTACTTTATAAAATATTTAAGGTTAATGAAACTGCCATAAAACATGTACATACTTGTGTTATATTTTAGTATGAAATAAAGAGTAGAAGTTCCTGTAATATTTCTTTAAATATCACTGTGTGTATTGTCTCAAGCAATCTTTATTGTATCTTACATGCTATTCACTACTATACAATTACAGTAAGCTCAGTTTATGAGAGACAGCTGTAGATATTGTAAATGTATGATCTCTATTTAGACACTATGAGTTCTGTCATATACACAGTACAAAAGGCGTCAACAAATTTAATTGTCATGTTATTATTTCGTTCTTGTTTCATGTGTTAGTCCTGGTTATTATGGCTAGAGTCTTTGTCTTTAGTGAGGTACAGATATTTTTTGCTATATTTTGTTGATTGGCCAGGTTATATTAAAACAGATGTGAATTTTATTGCATAATTATTTTGTAAACCAAGGTTTAATACAGAATATGAAAGGAATGGATGATTAGGTGGTCTGTATGTCAGCCAGGCTATGGTGTTGCAGAGAACATATTCTGCTGGTCTGGATGTGTTGCCAAGAAGATTAGCAGCCTTGAATCCCTTCACACTAGGGTTTAGGGTGGAATTATTCATCTAATTAGAATACCCTAGATTTGACTGCATAAGAATCTGCTTGAAGGTTGGGATATCGTTATAGACTACTAGTCTGCCTGTTGCTGCCATCTGATCGCGATCCACCACTTGCTCTAGTGATGACCACCTCACACAACAGAGAAAGGAAGCCAACACACATACCTGGCCAACATAAACACACACATGAAAAGTTTATACTACAGTACCATCATCTATATACTGTACATGGTGTCCTTAAATTATTTGAGCAGATTGTATTGCATGAACATAAAAAGTTGTTCAGATTATTTATGGACACTATATCTTAGTCCAAGTTGTTGTTGAAGTTCCTCAAGCTGTCTAGCCGAGCAGCCCCGAGTCATAGTCCAAGTTGTCAGCATTGATTTTAATAAGTGATTATCAACTGGGTTGGCATACCCTTCCACTTGTCAAGTGTAGTTATTGGCATGAAAATGAAAAGTAAGCATATTTCATACCTTGGCAAAAGAAATAGTGTAATCCATAAATCATTTTGGTGAAATAGGTTTTCCTTTGTTTCATTTCTGATGCACAGTGTGACTTTACAGCTGACATTAATAAGCAGAACATGTGAAAATAAAGGCTATGTGTAAATTCCTTTTCAGCTGGTAGGTTGATATGACTCATTTCTTCTGATGGTCTTGTAATGTGACATAATATTTATTATACTGTACAGTACCTCCTGCCAGAAAGAGGAATGGTCCCCCTAGACTCTCCAGGTTGAGGGCAGCGATGCCATCACGACGATCGGTGGAAGGCGGTCGTAGGCACTGGGAGGTGTTGGTGATGTGGTCACTCAACCACTTATCCAACAACCCTCCACCCCTCAGGGACAGGATGCTGACAGTAAGGACACACAGGGTATTGGAGCAGTGTTATAAAAACTCAGGAAAGCGGGAGATACTGTAATGAATTTACAGTTACTATACGGTATATTATAGTAATATATTTATAATTCAATAATTCTCCACTGCTATGCACTTGGGAGTGATGGTGTTTCGGACTCTCAGGTCTTTATCAGCTCATATAAAACAGTATGAGACTGTAATTTAACTTTCACTTGGTCTTGCATTTCTATATTTACTTGAGAGGGAAGCCAGAAGGAAAGTAAACCAATATGGACACCACAGTTGGATTACTTCAGAAAACTCACATACGGTTTGCTGTGGTGAGGTAGGGTGAGCCGGCCTGGAAAGCGACGGCCGAGGACACGGATATGATCTTCTCCCGGGAGATGTAGAGGTGGCACCTTCCCGTTGTGCTGAGGAAAGGAAATGGTGGGTGAAGTGGGCCATATATGCAGTCAAACCTCAAAGATTAAATTGGGCCTTGTCTTAGTCAAACCCGAATGACTGAAGGGAGGATTGAATGGGCAGTATGCAAGAACATCATTGGTGGTATTGATGATGGTGTGGTACTGTACGATGGCTCTGTTGTCTGTCTATGAAGTCATGATATTGATACCACGCCATCGTATGCATCACCAATGTTCATGAATACATCCCTGCATGCATAATACAGTAGTAGTATAATTATAATATTATACACTAGAATACATACATGTATTGCTGTAGTTAATTATATGGTTGCGTACTTTGGTTAAATCCCTGCGATACCTGCCTTCAATATTCATTACTATAATTTAAAGATAATAATAAATAAATAAAAATGAGGTCCGTTTGACAATGAGCGGGTCCATGGTTTCTTTTACTGTGCATGACAATAATTAATTTGGTATACCTAAAGTCCCAGGACATGGATTTCTTCATGGTAATCTCGTCGCACACAGCCACAAAGTTGCCCTCAGAGATGTCATGGCGAGATTTCCAGCAATCCCTGAACACACCTCCCATTCCCGTGAACACTTGACGTCGCAAACCATCGGTCGTGTCCTGGAATGCCTCGCATATTAGTTTTATCTTGGTGTATTTTTTTAATGCGATTAATTTCTTTTCATCTTAGTGTTGTATTTTTTGGATATTTATTTATTTTCATCTTAGTGTAGGCTGTTTTTTTCAAGGTACGTACCCTTCAGGGAGTGTTTTTCATTAGTAAACAGGGAATTATTGAGGTAAAAAGGGAAATTCTGATGTTGAAATTTCGGAGAAATTTGGGGAAATTTCGTCAAACAGACGCTATATAGTAGCACTGCCCTATCCAGTGGTGCCAAAAGCTAGAGAAATTATAAATTATTTATATTATACAGACCCTATATATAGATTATTCTAGACTAGAGTAAAGAGGGAAATACTTTCTACCTGACGAAATACCAAACAGACCGTGAATGTTGAATAATAAACAGGAAATTATTGAAGTAAAAAGAGAGAGCTGGGGAAATTTCATCAAACAGACCTGGCAAAGTGGCAACACTGTAGACACCACCAGTCACCTTCCCTCACCTGAAAGTATTGATACATGCTGGAACTCTCCTCTAGACGCCAGGGGGTTCGTGACTGGCTAACAAGGTCGGCGAGGGAGTCAATGGGAATGGTGACCCGAGGGACAGTAAGCATGGCGGTGAGGATGCCACTGTATGACGACATAAACACTAAAGACGCCAGCAGCCATGTGGTGACCAGCAGGCGACCCTCAGTACGCCTTGGTAGCCAGTCCGAACCTGACACACAACCAGTCATCCAATTAACACGGTTAGTAAAGTGTAAATATAGTGTGCCAGTAACTGTAAAGTAAGTGTCATGTATCAGTATTTTTAAAGTAAGTGGGTCATGTGTCAGTAATTATTGTAATGTGTCTGTAAGCTTAATGTGTCAGTAAATATAATGTGTTTCATGGGTCAGTAAGTGAAATGTTTCCGTAAGTGTAGAATGCTGAATGCCACAAAACCTGTCCTTGATTTGTGACCTTTTTACTCTCATGCGGCGCTGATTAATTATTTCAAGCCAGGATAGGAATTGGCAATAAAATATATATTTGGTGTTATTGAAGGCAGGACTGTGCACTTTAACGTTTAAGCCATACAGTGTCTAATACTTATTATTTACTTATTAGATGTTGGATTAGGCTACCGGCAGCTTTTATTGAATTGTACAGTCGGCGGCAAAAGTCCTGTCGCCTCACTTGCTTCACCGAGGCACACAATAATCATAGATTCGAGATTATTTGATGTAGAAAACATGGTATTTCTCGAGTCCATGAACACTGTGCGTCTCGGTAAAGCAGGTGAGGCGACAGGACTTTTGCCGCCAACTCTACGGTTTCCAGCCAGTAATATATGCCTGTATATATTAAAAATATTCCCCGGTAGGCTATTGGAATATCCTTCACCTCCTCCATAATAATAATAGGCTACTCATATAGCCTTAAAGTTAATGACAAAGTAAGTGACAAACATATATTCTGAGCCTTGCTATACTGTACTAATTTGAACATTTCAAACTGATTTTCTCTCCCATCTGTCAGCGGTAGACGATAGTTGCATGGTGGAGGTGTAGACGCATCACCCTACCTCAGGCTACCTGGCCCACCATTTGTTTTTGGAAGGTAGAGGCAACACCCTGCCTGGCCTACCATTACATCTACCATTCACCAATGTTGTCTTTTAAAATATTTCGACCTCCAATATGGCTATATACAAGTGAAAAATAAATAATAATGTAGGATTATTTATATAATATCATAGTACTGTACTTGACGGCAGTATGTGACATTATTTATAAATATTATATGAATATAATGCAACAGCAGCAGCCAGTGAATGAGTATTGGGGCTAGTTTTGCCTGGATATTATAATGATATAACTAAACATCAGTATAATTAATATATTCATGTATTTATGAGTGAGTATTTGTAGAAGTTTTGCCTACATATTATATTGATATAATTAAACTAGTATAATTAATATAACTGTAGGCTACTAATGAGTTGAGTATTGGGATTTGTTTTGCCTGGATATTTGGCGGGAAAGTCACTAGTCATACCAGAGAAGTGTTGCCAGGTGCAGGGATACTTCTCTGTTTTAGGGAATTTTGAAGTCTACACGGGAAATTATATATTGTTATGCAGGAATAAACGGAAATTTCTACCAGAAATAATATAAAAAAGAAAGACTGTCAATGTTCAAGAGTAAACGGGGAATGATTGAGGTAAATAGGTAAATTCTGATGTTGAATTTGAGGCAAAAAGGTAAATTCTGATGTTCAATTTGAGGCAAATAGGGAAATTCTGATTAAGTTTGTACCAGTTAATCTACATTACATTGTAGGTATACATCAGGCTGGATGTACTGTAAGCATAATGTCAGACACAAGTTGAGGCAAAAAGGGAAACTGATAATGAAGTTAGGCAAAAAGGGAAATTATGATGTTAAAATTGAAGTAAAAACGAAGATTCTGATGTTCAAGCTGGGGAAATTTCGTCAAACAGACCTGACAACACTGGAATAAAGAAAGAAAAATGTACCAAATTATTTTAAAATAAATCAGTTCACCAATAACCAGTGTTGAGTAAGGGTGTGTTCTTCGCAGTACTAAAAAATACGGTATTACATAATAATCAATTGGATTTTCTATTCCGAATACATTAATTATAAAAACTAATGGTTGTTAATATATAATATATAGTGTGTATTAATGTAATAAGTTATCGTTAAATATATAAATATATATATATATATATGAACTTTAAAATTAGTGGTTATAAACTCACTGGTAAATGTGTATAGAAAATTAATATAATATACATAATGAGGTGTGTGTATGAAGCCCATATCTAATTTTATCTATGAATTAAACAGAATATGGTGTAGATGAGAAGAGAAGTCAACTATTTCTACAGACAACGGAATACCATAGTGGGAATATACGAACTGAACTGCACTATGTTAATACGGTAAGTTAAGTGAATGAAATATGTTTTTCTTGTTTCGGTGGCAGTGTGAGGAACAAAGATAATGAATTTGTGGCCTCTCAAACCTTATTAGTGTGATGACAGGGTGAATAACTTAATATAATTCAGGGAAATATGCATAAAAAGGTAATTAACTAACATATTATTTAAGTTATTATTATCCATCTAATATAATTCAGGGAAATTATCATTAAAAGGTAACTAACTAACTATATCATATCCATCTTTATCATATAACTTAATTTAATAATGGGAACTAATAAAGGTAACTTCATAATTATCATATCTATCTATCTTTTTCATATAACTTAATATAATTCAGGGAAATATTCATATTGAGATAACTATATCATATTCATCTATATCATATAACTTAATATAAATAAAATTCAGGGAAATATTTATATTGAAATAACTATATCATATTCATCTTTATCATATAACGTAATATAAATATAATTCAGGGAAATATTTATATTGATATAACTATATATCCATCTCTTGCCTGTGGTGACATGGGCTATACTTAAGAATTTTGACGCCCCTTCGGCCACATCCCAAATTACGTTGTTCATTTGTTTAACTTACAATATTTACAACGGGATAGCTAATTGTTTGTTTTTTGTTGCGGCCACATAAACAGGAGGGAATCTCAGTGATATGGGCAACAGTTTAAGGGTTTTGACGCCCCTTCGGCCCCAGCTACTCCCTTTCAGTTCTACCCGTATGGGGATATTGCCTTTATTAATTAGTGATATGGGCAACACTTTAATAAGGGTTTTGCCGGCCGTCAGGAAAAGATGATAGAGAGGTGAGACAGCAAGCAGGAAGGAAATTGAAAGAAAGAGGGACAGTTGAAGAAATAAAATGGAGTGGCTGGGGCCGAAAGAGCGCCCAAACCCTTAATTAAGTAGTGATCACTTAACTACAGGCAATAGGCTATTCCCATTACGGGGTTTTGTTCGTAATAATAATAATGTGCAGTTTTTATTGGAAAAATACCTGTAAATAAATCTTCATCCTGTTTGAGATTCCCTCTTCTGTTTATGTGGCCGCATCAACAAACAAACAATTAGCTATCCCGTTGTAAACATTGTAAACAAATGAACAACGTAATTTTTACTTTAATTACAAGTGTCAATTATATTAGTAAAGTAATTATGTAAATTTTTAGTACTCGTAAATATTTATATAATGAAAATATTGGCATAATGATTAAAAATAACAGTGTTTGTGTGTGTGAACGAACTTTTTGGATAACGCCATTATGCTTATATTTAACTTTTCTATACAAACTTACGATTAATTTATTATAAATGTAATTAATATAGTTTATTTTAACCTTTTAATCACAGCCATACATTGGTAAAACGGAAATAAATATGTTAGTTTAGAAAAATAATAACAAATTAATGCCGTCTCCTGATTGGCTGAACAAGTGAATTTGAAAATTCAAATTTCTAATAACGTTTTCTGATTGGTTGAAAGAAAGATTTCAAATCTTTAAATTTTCAAATAGTGACAGCTGATTGGCTGGACGAATTTCGTCAAATATTTAAATGTTCAAATACTGCCACCTGATTGGCTAGGCGAATAATTTCAAATATTTGAATTTTAATATCCTACCATTTGATTGGCTAGGTGAGTATCTTTAAATATTCAAATTTTCAAATACTGCCATATGATTGGGTAAATACTCCGTGACCTGTGATTGGTCCGTGAATACTATATAAAGGGTTGTGTTTGGTCACAGGGTCAGACCAAACTCACACTTGGTTACAGACACACATAAAAGAGGGAGCTCCTTGCTTGTCATTAATACATACTAATTCCACATTACAAAGCCAAAACAGCATCTATATACCTGACGACAATGACCGTGTGTGTTGAGATTTGCCTTCCTGGGGATTTCGTAAGGGATTTAAGAGAGAGACTAATCTATTTAGCTAGGACACACCGATGCTTTATCTCATATGATGAAGTATCGGCGTGTTTGGAGTTGGAGGGCAGCTCAGAGGGGGTTAGTGAATTAGTAAATCAGATTTTCATTCTCAGGGAAATTAAGGTACGAAATGAGTCAATAGAAATAATGGCAAATGTATTCTTTGAATGTGTCAAAGAATCATTACCAATATTTTCTGTTGTCCCAAAGACTTCTGCTTTTGTTGACCCTCGATACCGTCACTTGTCAATTTTAAGGTCTATTTATAGATGTTAGATATTTATATGGTAAATTAAATTATACCAATACGGAATAATATATAATCACCAATAACTTACTGATACATAAATAATAATACGCCACCTACCTCCACTTGACACGTGACATTATTATTGGTCAATTATTAATTAAGTTACTTTGTCAATACCCATAATATCAATACTTTGTTAATAAAAATTAATTATATTTTTCCACTTAGAGCACCATATCACATGATCACTCCAAACTTTCATTAAATAATTATATTTCTCCAAATAGAGCACCATATCACATGAACACCCACGTGACCCACCACGTGATGAGACAGGTTAGGGTCGCTGTACCACCTCTCTGTCAACACATAGGCCTACCGTAATGAAACTTATTCACACAAATCCTTTCTTTTTCTCTACTATATCGCTTTTTATGTAAAGTTTGACATCACCATCAAGTTAATGAGAAACTTATGCACAATTACATTTTTTTTTATTATAATATTGATTCCGTAATTACTGTAAATATCTATTATTAGTATAACATTAAATTGTATTCTCTTACTTATACTCGCCGTAATTACATGGTTTATTATCGTATCGAGTTATGATTAATGAGTTATAATTGTAAAATCACTTTAATCCAATGATGTGAACTAAATTTGTCTATGTTGTGTAATTGGTTTGCTATGTGGAGAAATATAAATAGTTTGTGAAGGAGTTGGAGTGATCATAATAAAGTAAACACATTGCTATCACCTCCGACCTTCAGACTCACTGGGAAAAAGGTCACTCATTTTATTATCTGAATTATTAATTGTTTTGTTATAATAATATACTGTAAATTAATATGACAAATAGGCTTAATTAAGAGGGTGCGGGAGTAGGGGATAGGCTTGGGGGGTGCGAGAATAGGGGGACAGGCTTGGGGTGGGTAGAAAGCCTGTCCTCTATTCCCGCACCCCTCTAACCCTCCCTAAGCCTGTCCCCTATTCCCGCATCCCCCCTAACCCCACCATGCCTGTCCCCCTACTCCCGCACCCCCCAACACCCCCAAGCCTGTCCCCCTATTCCCGCACTCCCCCCAAACCCCCAAGCTTGTTATTATTTATTGTAGTTTGTAAATATTCATGAAGATTTTGGTTATTATATGGAAGTAAATTGTATTATATTATTTTTGTTCAGTTTAATTTAATGACCATAATTTATGAGGAGTATACATTATTATATGGAAGTAAATTGTATGTATTATTTTGTTCAGTTTCATCTAATAATCATAATTTATGAGGAGTATACATTATTGTTAAGTTAAACATAGTAATTTTTTTCTTTTCTTTTTGTTCATAAGAGAATATATAAAAAAGGAGTATATATATTTATTTTATTTTATTTCAGTGGAAGGTATTCTGACTTTTAATATATTACCGGGTACGGTACTTGAATATATTTTATTTTATTTCAGTTGAAGGTATTCTGACTTTTAATATATTACTGTACTTGGATATTTTTTATTTTATTTCAGTTGAAGGTATTCTGACTTTTAATTTATTACTGTACTTGGATATATTTTATTTTATTTCTGTTGAAGGTATTCTGACTTTTAATATATTACCGGGTACTTGAATATATTTTATTTTATTTCAGTTGAAGGTATTCTGATTTTTAAAATATTACTTGGATTTTATAGTGTATGTAGTAAATTTGCATTAAGTTATTATCCATATACTATAACCTTATTTTATATTATTATAGCCAACTGCACATATAATATACAGTAGTTGCATGTTATTACTTCTATTTATACAGATTTTATCTATATGGCTATACACAATTATTATCTTATAAACTTAATATATACTCAAAGTAGAAATATACCGGTATATGAATACAGAATCATTTAATACAATAGGTATAGAGTACAACTGGACAAAGTATGTACTGTATTACATAAAATTGTTGCATATTATCCTAAATGATTAATGATATCAGATTTCTATAAGTTGTTCAGCTTTAAACTGCCTCAGTAAATATTCCTTAAATGGTTAATGTTTTTCTCTCAAATTTAATTCCATCGTATTCTGCCTGTCAGTATTAACACCTATAATAGCGATACTTTAATGCCATGGTATTTAGAGGAATATGATTGTCTAAGCCTATAATAGTACTATACATTTATTCAGTTTCATTAATTATTTTACACTCTAACATTTACAATGTGTAATTTTGATTTCTTTATGTTACAGATTCTGCCATCATTGCTGTTAGTACAATAAAGCCCTGAAGCAAATAGAAGAACTCGACAAACATACTGTATGTATCTGAGGAAATCTGTAGAGGAGGGAATAGCCTATACCGTAGAAAATATCGTAAATGTATGTACAGTTGCCAAAGAAGGTATTGCGACAACTATTGATACAACATTAAATATATTAATGTCCATAGTTGTTTATAGGGATATATATAAATATGTATTACAGAAGGATGTGTATATTTCCTTCTGTTATACATACTTATAGTCCCTACAAATAGTTGTGGATATTACTGGGGTTAAAGTTCTATCAAGATTTGTCGCAATACCTTTTTTGGCAACTGTACTTTAATGTAAGATATAGTTAAGTACAACTGTAGACATAACGTGTTAAAATATCTTGTTCGTAGGAATGTCACATTGTTTTAACCACAGATATGTAAAAAAACACTGTATTTTGAGGGTTAAGTAGGCGGAGGACAAACGGCACAGTCTGTGATTTGTGGGTTGTAGGTACAGTCGGTGGCAAAAGTCCTGTCGCCTCACTTGCTTCACCGAGGCACGCAATGATCATAGTTTCGACATTATTTGATGTAGAAAACTTGGTATTTCTCGAGTGCATGAACACTGCGTCTCGGTGAAGCAGGTGAGGCGACAGGACTTTTGCCGCCAACTGTACAGCAGTATTATGGCTGTGGCCCGGGGCTTTATAGTGACGGCTATGTGAAACAAAAAATATGTTTGGTAATTCTTTAAGAGAGCTTCATCTGCTAAGTTATGTTTCTTATAATTTGTCTGCAGGTCAATAATGAGCTTATATTTTAATATTTAGTAATAAGAGAAGTGAATACTGATTTCTTATCGCCAAACAAACAAACAAATCTGACTAAAATGTTTATCCTGTGGACCGTGCTTACCCTCGGGACCTAATAATATTTAATTAATTAACCTTATCTCGTCCTACCGTTTTGGGAAGTGTAGTGTTGGTAAATCTGGAGAAACTGAATCCTCCAAACTATTCCAAGCAACAGAACGCTATCATTTTTGCTTTTCTGGTCTTGTTTCCTGGCATACTTTGGAGGAATCACGGCATTTAAATGTACCAAAAGTGAATTACGGTACCACCTTAAAGCCAACTTAACATGACGAACTTACTTACTTTCCTGTGAGAGTGTTTGGACCGTCCACATTAATGAGCGTGTGACAATATTGGTGGTCCTGGTGGTCGAGTTGAAAACATTGGCCTCCATCCACATCAGACTCATCATGGCCACACTCACTGCACCCATACTCACCAGGATCATGAGCCACACCTGCAACACACACTCACACTAGAGACCCTATAGAAAGACTCACACTAGAGGTCATCATCATTGACACACATACACACTCATTGTCACATACATGTTATACACTCATCATTGACATACACACACACTCATCATTGACACATACACACTCATCATTGACACATACACACTCATCATTGACACACATTATTGACACACACTCATCATCATTGACACACACAATGCCCGGTATAAACCCCCAGAATCTAAAATGACAAGGCGACGGACAAGACTGACATTAATTAACTGGTAAGATCCTGCGTACCGGGAGTAATTGTTTATTTCAACACTAATGATTTATATTGGTTGTATGTTATGGTAATATTTTTGTTAGCTGTTTCCTGATTTTATCCAAGAATATTAACCCCGATAGTAGGGGAGGGCATGAAATATATCAGGGAAAGAGAGGGGTTGAGATACGGCTATGAAGATGAACGTCGGCCATGTAAACATAATAGAGAAACAAGATGGTTTGTATCCTTGCTTGTGATTGGTTGTATGTCATGACGTCATCGGCCTAGGCAGCCATGACGTCATGACATGCTCAGCCAATAGCATTACACCATGTATTTACACCCGGTTATTTTACACCCAAGTCCTATCACATCATATGTATGTGATGTATATTGATATTATGAAATAAGGGTAAATTACGCGCAACCGCTCTTCTAAAACTAGGTAATGATTTTAATACATAATAATTTCCTGTTCATGACCTTTTCAATGGTACAAATATAAATGGGGGGTCGAAACGTGAGTTATGCATACCTTAATTATGGGAGGCTCTGGTCCTAATAGGATTCGTCGCTCGGTGCTATCCGCCATGTTTGTTTACATTTCGGACTTATAGAACATGAGCGGATGCGCTCTGTTCCAATTTTTTATATATATTGTTTCCTTGATCACTGTTTTATAGCTGTTTTATAGCATTTAGAGTTGTTTTTAGATTGGGGAAATCACTTGTTATGCCCAATCCCTTACCCAACAATCTTGGGAGAGGCGTTGGCAACCGGGGGTTTTGGGTGCGGGAAAAACGCGTAATCCGAGCCAACTTTTAAAAATTAACCTGACCTTACCTGACCTGACCTAACCTAACCTAGACTATGGCAGACTACCGGGACCTAACCGTTACATTTGATAATGTACGGGAAGAAAAATGGCTGGGCTTCTAAACAGTGATCTCATTGGCTAGTCATTTATATTTGTACCATTGAAAAGGTCATCAACAGGACAATATTATGTATTAAAATTATTATTGGTTTCATGAATGAATGAATGAATTGAATGGCGGAAGTAATGCCTTCAAAACGGCACTCCCTGATGTGATTTATCTTTTCTTTTCTTGCAGTCTGGGTCTTATTTAGGGTCTTATCTCTTTCACTTTTCTTGTTCTTATCTGCCAAAACTTATAAATTCCTGTTTTGTTTTCCTCTGTTGATTGGTTGTTGAAAAGAACATTGCCCATTACCATATCCTCGTCCTCCTGGTATGGGCGTTGCAACGCTACTATCTTATTTCTCTCCTCATCATACGCCGGGCAGTACATCACAAAGTGCTTCAGATCTTCTTTTTCACATCCGCAGATGATACACTCCGTTGCCTCATTCTTGAATCTTTTTCTATCTTCCAAGTTCAAGTTGTTAGTTCTACATCTGAAGAATATTGTTGATGCTTCTCTGTTGTCATACACTCCTTCCTGTCCTCCTATCTCTCCTCTCCATTTCCTGTACAACCTCAGACTCGGTTTTTCTTCCAGTGCTTGCCTCCATAATGCTGTGTCCCACACTCTCACTTTTTCTCTTATTTGATTATTTGATTCCATGTCGCCCCTCACGTTGATTAATCTCCTATCCTCTAATAATCCCTTTATCCATCTACTTTTCTTTCTTGTTCTCATTTCTTCCACTATTCTTTTAAGTAACTCATTTTCTCCTCTCAATGCATATTGTAAGTATTTTATTCGCCCCTCTGCCAGTCTTGCCCGCATGCTTGACATCCCTATCTCTCCCCTCAGTGCAGCCTCTTGTGCATATCTGGGCGCTCCCAATATCTGTCTACTAACGCTATTCTCCAGTCTCTGCAGCTTCTCTACCTCCTGTTTAGTAAAATCCAGAATATTTGACCCATACAGTATTGCCGGGAGAGCTACACTCTTCCAAAAAGTCTTTCCTATTAATATTTTTGAGCAACTCCTAGCAATCACTGAATAGGTCATATTTGACATTTTTATAGCTTTTTCTATCATTAACTTTTTATGCATTTTAAAACAGTTTTTACTATCATTTATTGTGAGACCCAAGTATTTAATCTGGCTGTTTACCCTTATCCCTGATATTTCTTGTGGTTTCTCCTTCATGTTAAAAATAATTGCGGAACTTTTTTGCCTATTAATTTCCAAACCACATTCTCTACTGACTTCTATCACCACTTCTATTATCCTCTCTGCACCTTCTACACTTTCTGCTAACAACATTCCATCATCTGCATAGAACAGTGATGGTATCCTGAACTCTTCATCCTTATATCCCTCATCCATATTTTCTAGTTTTTGCATAATTTTAAATGTCACAAGTTTAAATAAGGCAGTTGAGCCAGTGCATCCCTGTCTTATGCCGCTCGTTACTGGTATCTTCAGCTCTTCGCTCTCCTCATCAAGTTTCACTCTTGTAATGTCTCCCTCGTATAGTTTTGTTATAACTTCTATCATATCTCCCTTCAACATATACTCCATTAATATCTCTATCATCTTTTCCCTCCTAATACTATCAAATGCCTTCGTGTAGTCTATAGATATTACTATCAGCGGTTTCTTCCTTTCATATGACCTTTCCATGCAGTACCTAAAAATAAGAAGATTATTTTCTATCCTCCCTCCAGATGTGAACCCAGCCTGTGTGTCTTTTCCCAGCCCATTCCTTTCAATATGTTCCTCCAAACTCATCCTTATTACTGCCATCGTGAGCTTGTACCCAATATTTGTCAGTGCAATTGGCCTCAACTCATTCACCTTTGGTTTCCTATTTTTTGGAATCATCACAGTACTGGATTCCCTCCATCCTTCTGGGATATTACCTGTTTCTAAGATATGTTTCAGCATGCCTACTAATACCTTCAACAAAGTGCTGCTTTCAAGAAAAACCTTGTAAAATTCGGGTTTTATCCTATCTGGTCCTGCTGCCTTTCCTGCCTTCATCTTCCTTAAACACATTTTTACTCTGTCCTCATTTATAATGTCATCTTCAATAAATGTTATTCCGCCTTCTATTATTAGTGCCATTTCCAAATGCTCCCTTACCTCCTGCCTACAAATATCCAGATGTTCTATGTTTTCTCCTACTTCAAGTCTCTCCACTCCTCTTGGTCTATCCACTCTATACTGTTCTCCCCTCTCTATTTCTCTTCTCCTAATCTGTCTTCTTTCCTCATAGTCTTGCCTCTTTTGTGTATTCCACACTTCCCTTACTCTGTTGTCATATTTACTGTATATACCCCTCCAGAAATTTTCCAATTCTAACCTTACCTCGCTTTTATTCAACTGTTTTCCATCTTCCCCATATAAGTTATCCATTAGGTTAACTCCTACTTTTTCTTGTTCTCCCTTCAACTTTCTTATATATTTCCAGGTGTTTTTACCTCTACTTTTGTCCTCTTTGATTGCTTTTGTTATTTTTTCTTCATGGATAAACATTTCTCTTCTTATTATCATCTGCACTTTTTCTTTTTGTTGCGTGTAGAGCCTTTTCCATTCCTCCCTCTCCTCCTCATTATTTGCATTCCTCCTAAATCTGTTTCTTCGTCTTCTCTCCTTAATCTCATTTCTAATTTCCTCGGTAAACCATGCAGGCTCCTCCTTGTTCCCCTCCATCGTTTTTCTCCTATATCTACTTTTAAGAGTTTTGTTCGCCGTATCCCTTATGATATCCTCTAGTTCTTCCATATTCTCTATCCTTCCACCTGACACTCTCTGCTCCAACTCTCTCCTGTATTTATTTAGGGCCTCTTTGTCAGTTTTATAATATTCTCTGATTACCCATTCTCTCCCATTATGGTGTCTCTCCTCCCTTTTAACTTTTATCTGGATTTCCATTAAATTGTGATCTGATATATCAACCAGTTCCTGTTCCTCATCTATTTTCATTTTTATGAATTTGTCATACATTGTCTCTGTTACAAGTGCGTAATCTATGACACTCCTCTGGTTGCCCCGACTCCAAGTATATTCTCCCTCACACTTTTCATCTTCATTTAACAGAATTAGTTTATATTTTTCTAACCAGTCTATAATCATTCTACCATTGTCATCTAACCTCTGTGTCCCTTTAAAACCTAAATGACCATTAAAGTCACCCACTATCATTATTGGTTCTGAGCAAGTATTGTTACATCCTAAAATGGTTTCTATCTCCTCTTTTATTGATATATTTCTTTCCTTATTACTTACACTAAAATAAACCACTATCAATCTAAAGCTCCATCCATTAATCATCCCTTTTACATGTAGCATATCCTTATTTTTTGTGTCTATTTTATTAAAAACTATATGTTTGCTATCCTGATATAGGATCATTAAGCCTCCTCCCTTTTTATCACCACCATCTCTCATTCCCTCCACTATTTGAATATTTTGTTTAAAGGATACATCCCTAATTTTCTTCTGTGTCTCTGTTAAGCAGAGTATGGTATGACCTTCCACTAAATCCTCTACCTCTTTCGATTTAACCTTTGTTAATCCCTGTATATTTATTACTCTAAAATTAATACAATTATCTTTGTTATTATCTTCCTTATTCTTTTCTTGTCAACCCTGGCTTTCTGGGTTCTGATAGCCTAATCTTTCTATTTTACCCTTTCTTATAATCCATCTTCCTCCCTCACCCCTCCTCCTCTTCAACTCCTCTCTGAGTTTAGCATTTTCTTCTCTTTCTTGTTTTGTCATGTCCACTCCTATAATCACTTTATTAACTTTAGGATCCTCTTCATTTTTTAGGTCTCTACTCCTCTTTACTAATTGCCATTTCACTTCCACTTCATTCAGAGTAACTATCATGGCTCTTTCTTTACCTGTTATAGCTCTCCCCATTCTAACAACTTTCTCCACTTTGGCCTCCTTTACTTTCAGCACATCTTTGAAAACATATTCACATGCCTCTATATCATCTTTTTCTCTTTCTTTAGCTTCCTCTTTTTTACTTTCTGGTACATTGAACATTACCACGTTCCTTATCCTCTTTTCTTTCTCTTGCAATTCCTTCAGGTTTTCAACCACCTTTTCTGTTACCCTTCTAACTATTTCATTCTCTCTTTCTATCCACTTCCTATCGACCTCCTTTATCATATACCTTAATTCTTCATTTGATGACTTTAGCTTTTTTAGTTCTTCCCTCAAATCTGCCATTCCACTTATATCTCCATTCCCAGTCAGGCCAGTTGACCCCCAACCCTTATTTCCTTTCTTCCCATTCCCCTCAGTCGACCCATTGTCTTCCCATCCCCTCTTTCCTATAGGCTTATCCTTCATTCTACCCCACTTACTCTCCAAATCTTCCATTCTCTGGTATATCTCAGCATTTCTTGTTTCCAAAGTTTTCAATTCCTCTTTCATCCTGGCGTTCTCCCTCTTTAGGGCTTCTTGATCCTCTTCATCCTTCACTGCAGGTTTGCAGCTTTTACAAAGCCATGTTTCCTTACCCTGTACCACTTTGAAAGTTGTTTGGTCCATGTCTTCACAGGCCCTGTGCATCCAGTGCCCGCATCCATCACACCCAAGTCCATCGTCGTCTACCCATTTTGAACAGTGTCTGCACACTTCCTTTCTTTCCCGGACTTCTTCTACGCACTTCCCGCATAATATGTCGTCATTCACTTTACCGTTATATAAAATTTCATGTATGCACCGCGCGCTCATGTTCTATAAGTCCGAAATGTAAACAAACATGGCGGATAGCACCGAGCGACGAATCCTATTAGGACCAGAGCCTCCCATAATTAAGGTACGCATAACTCACGTTTCGACCCCCCATTTATATTTGTACCATTGAAAAGGTCATGAACAGGAAATTATTATGTATTAAAATCATTACCTAGTTTTAGAAGAGCGGTTGCTCGTATACAACCGAAATAAGTAAAGGAAATACAAAATTGGATATAAATTAAAAATGTAGAAAAAAATAATTTGAAAGTAACAAAACCAAAGATACCCCTGTTTTGTCGTATTTTACATTTTTACACCCAGTTAAATTTAATATCCTATATACACGTACTTCCTCTTAATTACGAGAACTCCGTCTCTATGTTTTGAATTCTATATTGCATTTCATACATATATTATTTTATGAAATTGAGTAGAAATCACTGTTAATTAACATTACCTTACCTGACCTGACCTAACCGAAACTGGGAGGGGGCAGACTACCGGGACCTAACCTGGTCAAACTACCGGGACCTAACCTGGGCAAACTACCGGGACCTAACCTGGGCAAACTACCGGGACCTAACCTGTGCAGACTACGGGACCTAACCTGGGCAAACTACCGGGACCTAACATGGGCAAACTACCGGGACCTAACCTGGGCAAACTACCGGGACCTAACCTGGGCAGACTACTGGGACCTAACCTGGACAGACTACCGGGACCTAACCTAGGCAACATACCAGGACCAAACCGGGTGTCCTTCGGGACACCTGGTTCCTTTAAGCATAAATAGTACCAACTAATTAAAAAATGTACATTACATACCTTCTTCAAGTCCTTCTGTTTATCAAACTACGCAATATCATGAAGAAACTGGTTAGGGAATGTGTCCTTGTATTTCCATCTATACAGAAATTATTGAAGTTAACTCTCTCGTATAGTTCCTCGGAAGTATGGCGTTCACCGTTCAGGATACGTAGCTTTAGCATAGTATCCTTCAAGAAATTTCTATGATCTGGTCACTATAATCACTTAATTAACTCCTCCACGAATAATGATTTTATCACTGTCTATTATTCGTATTAGTATAATTTATATCACCAGGAGGACGAGAGTGGGAAGTACACCACTACCACACAGACCAACAATATTATCCTTACTGGCTCAGGCTCCAATTAATCAAATATACAATCCATTATTTGGCAACCACTACAAAGAATGCCAACTGCATGAATGTATTACGGAAGAAATGCACCATCAATATGTCCACATAATAATAAAAAAATGTAAATGATGAACATGTAGTACCAAAGTAGGCTACAATATTTAACAATATCCACATATACAGGGTTTATGAACTGATTGAATAGCATTTATTTGCGTGCTTGCATATTGTATGGTAGGACAACCCTGCTTTGCTTATTTTTCAGCCAATAATAAGTGGTAAAGTACTGACGGTTTTTTTTATATAGGAGCCAATAAGTAATCGCAAACGTTGATGACGACATTTTCATCAACATCCAATAAAACGGCGACAAAGTTCCATGACGTCACCTCACGTTTGGACCAATACCGTGCGACCTTACAACAAGACTTTGGGACATTCAGTCTCACCTCCGACACCTCTATAAACAGTGACCACAACAAGTGCCCAAATTGACATTTTTATTCTGTAATTACTATTTATAATGCATAACTTCCATGTTTAATCCTATTAAACAATCTCCGACATACAACACATATTAAAACTACAAGTTAACCATAAAAGTATTGCATTATAAGTGAAATATGTATAAATACAGTTACTCCCGGTACGCAGGATTATACCAATTAACTTACTAGGCTAGATGAGATGGGAAACGCGGAATGAATTAAGTGCATGGAAGCAATTGTATACAGTACTTGGGTGTATGTTTGTACTGTATATATATGCTTCTGAACACACCTGTATAATATTATAGGGTTTTACCTCGAGTGTAAATGTGTTGAGGAATCCCTTCATATCACTCTGGATACCCGGGCGTACCATGAAGAGTGCCTTGTTGTCGTGAGCCACCGGTACGGACATATCACACACCACCTCACGTTTCCTGGTAATGGTGAAGGGTCCCAGTGCTAACTCCACCTCCTGGGGATCGAGATAGATATTGTTGGAGATAGATATTGGCGGAGATAGATATTGGCGGAGATAAATATTGGTGGATTTTTTTTTTTAGTCATAGTTAGCGATAGTTAGACATGCCATCTCAATTAATTAATAGCCACATTCACTGACCTTCCGCTGGAGCATGCCAATCATACCCGTCCAGGACCCGTTGGGCAGCTCCCCGCCGAAGACCCCGTCAGGTGGAGGAATGATTTCGTAGCTACAAGAGAGAAAGAAAATCACACCAACCAAATACCGTATAATATTCTCGTTATCATATGAATTATTAGTTGTATTTCATTCAGGTCATTTGGATCACCACATCTGTTGTCTCCATGTAGCCTATGTCTGGATACAGTGTATGTATTAGAATGTAATTGTATTGAATGCATTAAGAATACCGAGAATACCGGGCTTATCAAATTGTAATGTGTGTACCAGCAAACAATTTTATATTATATATATGTGGGATGTGGGGAGGGTCTCCATAGATTAATATTTGATATGATGCATTATCACAGCTCTCCCCTGTGTGAGTGATATAGTGCTTCGTATCCAAGGGTCGAAACTTTGAGAATTAATAGTAAAACGGGTAGACCGGGAAGTGTGGCAGGGCTGTAGCAGTAGGAGGGAGAGGTGGGGACACAGTTAGTTCACGAGGAACGAGTGAGTGACGACAGCTGTTCATGTTTGTTGACTGCTATAATGTATACAGTAATCAATATACCAGCAATAAATTCAGCACCAGTTAATTATTGAAACTTGAAAGTATAGCGGATGTAGCCATGTACGAACTTATAATAAAACTAACAGGAAATATTATATTCATGGAACAAACTGTCAGTCCTGGGGTTAATCGAATCATATTGTGTCAGTCGGTACTCACTCGAAGTTCATGTATTGAGCGAAGATGTCCACCAGGGTACGTGTGGGTCCAGTGATGGTGATACGTCCGTCCTCACCGTGATGTAGCCGGCACCAGGGTATCCACTATATGTAGGTGACGGGAGTATGGAATGAGAAAGGTAAGGAAGGAGTCTGTGGCGTTGTATTTAGGTAAGGAAGGTGTCCATGGTGTTAGGAAGGTGTTCATGGTGGTGTATATAATGTAAGGAAGGTGTTCATGGTCTTGTATTTAGGTAAGGAATGTGTCCGTGGTGTTTACACTCTACTGTACAGGCGAACTGTAGCTAGGCTAATATTTACTTCCAACTTTGTCAGGAAGCACATACTCCTGTTTATATTACTATATATATATTGATGGAGTCTTTGTTTATTATTATTGTTGTTGGTAGGGGAAGGAATGGGGGAATGGGTATTATTATAACAGTTTGCCTATAGTATAGTCGGCTTCAGGAATTCGTACACAGCATTGGTTACGAGTGTGTGTGTGTTCCTCTCTAGTTTTTTAATTCTGTGTGTGTGTTCCTTGGTCTTTTCTGCACATACTGTATTAATTGATCTGCTGACTGATTCAAGTATTAACCAAATAACATCACTAGAAATATTTGATGTTAGGAAATTAATGTACGGTACTAAAGTTTTCAGTATCGGATAGCTACGAATCCTTGATGTCACAGGGGTGTATATGAATTCCTGAGGCCGATTGTACAGTCGGGCACCACAGTTCCTAGCCCACACGAGTCGAAGCCCGAGATCCAGAACAGGCGGTTTCTAGACAGCCCACCCAAAGCCTCCATTGGCTTGAAATATGTGTGGCCTCGTGATGGTTTGGGTGGGCTGTCGTCCAGAAACTGCTTGCTTCAGATCTCGGGCTTATAAGTTAGACTCAGATGGGCTAGTAGGGATTGTAGTGCGCGACTGTAGTACTTATCAAGTGTGTGGTTAATTACGCATTAGGCTACAGCAAAATCCTCTCCGTCCTTGGTCAATCAAAAGCTTCCCCCATCCTTGAACCAATTCTCATTAATTTGTTTAGAGTAGACTCACAAGCGATTCTAAATTGATAATCTGACCTTACAATAGAGAAAGAAGGGCAGATCTAACAAGTAAATTTTATAATGTGACAGAAAACTGACCTTTTTTTTTTCAGTTTAGCGTGGTTTTCCTAGTCACGAAAAATGTATTTGCAAATAAGCCTATTCGCATTTCATTACCTACTGCGTTACAAACTTCTGTAAATGTTGGAGTATAATGTTCAAACCACTCCAACTCCCCCCCCCCCCCCTTATAACAAACTCGATAGCTGAACTTATTTTCAGAGTGTACCGAATACAATTTCTATAATCATATTCCTTCGTGCAACGCTAGCGAGAATATAAGAAAAAATAAAATAATCTCAGGACTTACTTGTTCAGCGGCTATTTTAAGTAGTGTTTTATTTTTGTCCATGTCGATGTTCCGTACAGTAGCCCAATGTGTGTCTGTAGAGAAGCGATTAGGTTACTGAAGAACAACGAGCCAACAACTAGAATGCCAGTCAGTTGTCACTCCTCTGCGCATGTGTACAAATACAACGTCGATTGGCCCCCAAATTGAGGCCTCACTATGTCTACCAAATATTTAATATGGGACGGAATAGTAGTCTCTATGATGGGGGTACACATAGGGTCAATACAAATGACCTCTCATTTCAGTAGCTAAAAGGCATTATACTCGCTTGCCAAAATTCAAGGCTTAGATTTAGTTTAGGTGAATCGTTTTTGTTTCTAAAAATGTCTTTAAATGTTTAGGTATCCTACCATATCGAAAGTTTGCAGTGGAAGTTTTCGAGAAATTGTTCTGGGAAAACAGCACACAGACAGAATACCCTTTTGCTGCCCACGTATAGAAAGAGAGAGTATTTTAATCCTTACCTGCCACGCCTTATTAAATCACTTCAAACCCCCGCCTCCAACACACATTTTTTCATGATTTGATAAGCGTGGCAGGTAATCGTTTCCTATACGTAGAAAGACGGCATTCTCCTGTATGTGTGCTGTTTTCACAGCACAATTTCTATGTTTATATGTAATTTCTCAAAAACTTCCACTGTGAACTTTCCATACATAGACATTTGAAGAAATTTTTGAAACAAAAGCGATTCACCTAAAGTAAATCTAAGCCTTGAAGTTTGGCAAGAGAGTCAGGCATTTTATCCACTGATATGAGAGAGGTAATTTGTATTGACCCAATGTGTACCCCCATCATAAAGACTACTATTCCGTCTCATATTACATATTTGGTTGACCGAGTATTGTACCGAGGATGGATATTGGAGAACGAACTAATAAATTAATTTTACTGTGATAGATAGACCTTTTGTGGAGGGGTAGTACAGTGTTGGTAAATCTGGAACAACATTATTCTTTCATACAGTATTCCAAGCAACAGAAAACCATTATGTTTTGTCAATCTGGTCCCGTTTCCTGGCATACTCTGCAGGAATCAAAAGTATATATATTACTCCCTTAAATTTAAAAGTTGAAACGGGGTCTTGATACCACAATAACCACACCACGGTCGAGATCCACAGTTTTCCACACTTGCCTTCCGTTGCTGAGCCGAAGGGGAGCGGGTGAGTGAGTGTCGGTCCCTCTCTCACCCACCACTGGTATATATGTAGTATGTGCCCCTCCCTGTGTTATGTACCAATGAATATTTTGTAATCCCATGAATGTTTGTAGTTGTGGGGTTGCTCAGAGTTGGGTAATGGAGTTGTCCCTCACCCTGACAACACAACAAGTCATGCATGGGAAGAACTCACGTGCTTTAGTTGGAAGAATGGAAGGAAATGTTGCTGTTTTTCGTTTACTATTATTATACATCCAGCCACGAATAGAATTATCACACACACAGTCATCTTCAAAGCTAGTTTACAGTGAATTATTACATCAGTTACAGGCTACTGTTGTAATACACTTCTTTGATAATTTTTCCCAATGATTCCTCAGATACTTTGCCACTACAACACAACTCGCTGGTAGGCTACAGTAGACCAGTAGGTGTGAGCTAGAAACATGCATGTGGTCTGGATTTGCATAGTATAAGGAACCAAAACCATAATATAATATAATAAGTCGCACTGTTGTTGTTTATTCGCTGATCGTCTTTGTTGTCTGTCGCGTTACATAATTTAATCACTTTTTAGATGTATCACTGCGCTCGTGTGTGTGTGTGTGTGTGTGTGTGTTCCCTATTTAATAAAGAAGCTTTCCATTATCTCTATGTCGCGGGATAACACAAGTTTCATCATTTAATTACACATGCATCTGTTGAGAATGTATTGTACACAAATCAACATAAAAAACAGTCACCTCACCTAACTTAACGCTTCATGAAGGATAACACAAATTTACACAATTGACAAGTATCGAACAAATACATTCACGAAAGCTACTACAATAATTCAGTATTCATTGGCCATAAAATAATAATAGTATATTTATTTGGTGCTTCAGTTTACGAGTCTGTGAAGCTTTGGCAAGATAAGGAGACATTGCTTTTGTTTGTGTTCTCTTTTAAAATAGTTCTGGTTATGAATACTGCCTGAATTCCAGCTGCTGTTAGCCATTCTTGATAATCTTTTTAATGTTTAGAAAATAACGTAGACTTTATGCTGTAGCTAGGACCACACACACACATAATATGGAAATATAGGAATACAGTACTCTAAAAACTACGTGTGTATTCAATGACTGTTTAAACCCTGCCACTTGCTTATTATTGCCATCTCAAGTAATGGTTTCTGCCCCTGGTATATCCTACAGGGCATTTATTAATTAAGGATCTTTATATTCAGAGGAGTTGAGCATCTTCCACCTGTTGGACTGCATCACGAATTAATGTGTAACTTTACCTCAGAAATGAATTACTGATATACTTTTGGGTTATCATTATTAAGGGGGTAATTCACTATTAGTACATTGTAGTGCCTTGATTCCTCCAAACTATTCCAGGAAACAGGACCAGATTAGCAAAAATTAATAATGGTGTCCTGTTGCTTGGAATAGTCCGGAGAAATCAGTTGCTCCAGATTTATCAACACTATTTCCACTTTTAACTACTGTACACTTCAAGGAAAAATGTTCGTATTTTGCAATACGAATTGATCAACGAAAATACTTTTTGTGGAGGAAGAAGTTTAATAGTACCAGCTATTTTATTTTCGAAAGGGAACTGGATATAGGAGGTCCAAAATATCGTATGTATGTACAGCTACAGTCAAATATCCACCGACACTATCCTTCTGTTGTAGTAATTGTCTTGGTAATAACAAAACAACACGTGTATGATATTGCAGCACCTCATAATGATAATTGAATAGGTTGAGTTGAAGTAAGATGTTGTTGCATGATTATATTTTGATATGATGCTGATATATTTTGCAGCACCTCAATAATTATAATTGAATAGGTTGAGTTGAAGTAAGGTATTGTTGTATGATTATATTTTGATATGATAATGATGTATTTGCACGATGGAAGGGAACTGTAAGTGGTTATTTGACTGTGACTGTACTGTACTTGCGTTTGGACCTAACCAGACCAGACCATGCAACGCTCCCTCTCTTGAGTGTAAAGCAGGTGATCTGTATGAAAATCAGGTTGTCTCTTCTGGTCAGTATATTGTGGCCACATAAATAAAGAATGTGGTGTTTGTGTGTGTGTGTGTGTGTGTGTGATGTTAAACCAGTCCTGTTTCATTATATTCCTTGGAGGCTCCAGTTATTGTTATTATTATTGGTGTTTGTAGCCTCGTATTATTATTATATTAATTCCTTCACCTTACTGTTTACATTCCTCCAAACTATTCCATACAACAGGCCACCATTATTTTTGTTAACCCGATCCTATTTCCTGGCATACTTTGGAGCAACCCAGACACTCCAATGTACTAAAAAAGTAACTTATATCCCCTAAAGATTCCGAGTGAACGTGTAAGAAAATGGGAGGCTTCTGATTCCTCCTGACTATACCACGCAAGAAGCTCCGTTATAATCTAGGTCGTGTTTCGTGGCAATATTTGAAGAACTCTATTTACCTCCAATTTTCTGACTACATCACAGGGTCCCTTAACTTTAAGGTATAAATTCACAACACCTTCCCAGCCATAAAATAATAATCGAGATATTTTGTTTATATTTTGTGCCATTGATATTGTATGAAGATCCCCCCATCCAAACTATAAGATAAGATACTTTATTCGTCAAATTGTAATACAAAATGTAATACAAAATTAAATTCACTATGCCACGAAACAAACCCCTCATTAAAGTAAACATTAAGATTGACTGTTTCCTCGGATAGTTTGGAGGAATCAACAGATCTTCTAAATTACCAACAAGATAATCTCCCCTTAATGTACTGTTGTGGACAAAAGTTCGTTCCCTCAGCACCCAGCCACAATATAATAATTGGTAGTTGGTGATGAGTGATTTACAGTATTTCTCTATTTTTCTTTTCTTTTCATTCATATTATGGCTGACTGAGAGAATGAACTTTATATACATGCACCATAGTATAGTCGACCTCAGAAATTCGTACACAGGATTGGTTGCGAGTGTGTGTGTGTGTGTGTGTTCCTCTAGTTTTTATTCTGTGTCTGTGTGTGTGTTCCTCTAGTTTTTTTTTAGTTTTTTTGTGTGTGTGTTCCTCTAGTTTTTTTTATTTTTTTTGTGTGTGTTCTTTAGTTTTTTTATTCTGTGTGTATGTGTGTTCCTCTAGTTTTTTTTATTCTGTGTGTGTGTGTGTTCCTCGGTCTTTTATTCTGTGTGTGTGTGTTCCTCGGTCTTTTATTCTGTACATACACACTAGGCTTTGTTCTGCTGACTGATTCAAATATTAGGCAAATAACATTACTAAAAAAGTTGGGTGTTAGGAAATTAATGTACGGTACTCAATTTTCTAGTTGTTATAAACCCTTGATGTCACAGTGGTGTATACGAATTCCTGAGGCCGACTGTAAATTAAAGTGAGATTCTCTTTGTTGATGAATTGGATGAGAGAGAGAGAGAGAGAGAGATGCCAGGAAACAAATCACCTCAGTGTTACTATTATTGGTAGGGGGGGGGGGGTTAGGGGGTGCGGAATAGGCGGACATGATTGGGGTGGGTAGAAAGCCTGTCCCCTATTCCTGCACACCCCTAACCCCCACCCAAGCCTGTCCCCTCTACTCCCGCACCCCCCAAAACCCCAACCCAAGACTATCCCTTACTCCCGCACCCCCTTAATGTTACTATCATGAGGTATCTGTTTCGTGGCACAGTTTGGAGGAATCAGAGTGCCTTGATTCCACCAAAGTATGCCAGGAAACAGGACCAGAAGAACATAAATATTGGTGGCCTGTTGCCTGAATTAGTTTGGAGGAATCATTTGCTCCAGATTTACCAACACTGTAACACTCCCTTAATATTGCAAACAATAGTAACTAGTAAGGTAGTCAGTCACTCATTAGGATCACAAACTACAAAAAAAAAATTCATTCGTGCTCGCTGCAAGAAACGTTAAATTTATTTCACAGTAAAATCACACAATATCAAGCTCGTAATGTTCTGTCGACTGTACAGTTGGGCAAGTAGAAAGTGCAAGAAATATCTGGCTGTATATGGCAACATCTGGCAGTTCTTTGTAGTAATTCTTCGTATCTTTATAAATTAATCACTGGGAACTCAAAGCCAATGTAAGGTGGAACGTGATTGGCTGAACTTTGAGTGGTTGTGAAAATATTTCCATAAACAGCCAGAGGTTTCTTGCACTTTCTACTTGCTCAACTGTACATGTTCCATTTCTTTGTGTGTGTGTGTGGGTAGGGGGTGGGAGGAGGAGGTAGTCAGGTGAAGGTAAGGGGTGGATGGAGGAGATCGTCAGGTGAGGGTAGGGGGTGGAGGAGGAGGAGGAAGAGGAGGAGATCGTCAGGTGAGGGTGGCTGAAGCGTTGAAGGACAAGTGGCTCAGGTGGCGTTGTTCCCAGGTAGGCTATCCAGGTATGTCACAGTCTGTCACTCACCCACTCAACCACTTACTCGGGCAACCAGTAACTCACAGACCAACACCACAGTCCCCACAGACAGACCTGGTCCATTACGAGGAAAAGATTGATGTTCAGAGGAGTTGATTTCATATATATATATATATATATATATATATATATATATATATATATATATATATATATATATATCCATTTTTTTTTTCCGGTGATACTTTTTTTTTTTTTTTTTTTTTTTTTTTTTTTTTTTTTTTTTTTTATATATAACAGAGACACTCATCTTATTTCATTTGATTTTGGCAGCGATGCGTATTTTATTTCATTTGTTTTGCCACCGACATTTATGGATGAAAGTTGAACAAAAATACATATGGATAGTTTTATCATATTTACTTCATCCTGTTTTTTTATTATCATTTTTATGAGAGAGTAGAGCTTCGTGGTGATGTTGGTAGCTTCTCTTCTGTCCCATTAGATGGTGACACCTTATTTATACACGTCACTACACGTATGGTGAAGGGGTAATTCACTTTTGTTTCATTGGAGTTCCTTGATTCCTCAAAATTATCCCAGGAAACAGGATCAACAGATGAACAAAAATAATGGTGTTTTATTGTTTGAAATAGTTTGGAGGAATAATTTGCTACAGATTTACCAAAACTGTACTTCCCCTTTAATTAAATGTGTTTGTTTGATTAGTATACTTTATTTTATCGTTCAAAAAACATTTAGCGATACGACACGTCATGACATTTACCGCTGACTGGACAGGAGATTATTATAATGATTCACTTACCCCCTGCCAGGAAGAGAAAGAGTCCCCCTAGACTTTCCATGTCCAAGGAAAAGGTCCCATCACGACCGTCTTTGGAGGGAGGTCGAAAGCATTGGGACGGGTTGGTTATATGGTCATTCAACCACTTCTCCAACAGACCTCCACTCCTTAGTGCCAGGATGCTAGAGAGAGAGAGAGAGAGAGAGAGATTATTAGGTGGAAAATATATGAGAGATATTATTAGGTGGTAAATATATATATGAGAGAGAGCGAGATTAATTGGTGGATAATATATATGAATGAGAGAGATTGATTGATTATTAGGTGGCTAATATTTATGTTCTACTGGAAATAAAAAACAAAAGGGTAATTATTTTCCCAGCAAACTAAATCATATATATGATTGGTTCGATTTGTTTACTTGTGTCTATCTGTCTGTCTGTCTGTCAATAGTGTGTAATAGCCGGATAAGCTAAGGCACAAAAGTTATAATATTGTGTGTGTGTGTGTTTACCAACGTTTTTCTTGCGACCACTTGGCAATTTATTTATTTGTCTGTCTGTGTGTGTTTAGTACTCGTAGCAGGATTACGCAAAAAGCTATGATACTATGTGGATGTTTACTTGTCTATGTGTGTGTTTTGTCAATAACCAATAGCAGCATTACGCCAAAAAATATAATACTGTATGTAAGTATGTATGTGTGTGTGGATGTTTACAAAGTTCCTCTATAATTATATACAGCGGCCACCTAAGGAGGAAATTCGGTGTTGGTAAATTTGGAGCAATTGAATCCTCCAAACTATTCCAAGCAACAACAGAACACCATTATATTTGCTCTTCTGGTCCTGTTTCCTAGCATACTTTAGAGGAATCAAGGTACTCCAATGTAACAAAAGCGAATTACCACCTTAAGGAGAGGATACACTTTAGATATATTGGAGTCCCTTGAATCCTCCAAAGTATGCCAAGAAACAGGACCAAGTTAACAAAAATAATGGTGTTCTGTTGCTTGGAATAGTTTGGAGGAATCATTTATTCCTGATTTACCAACAATGTATATCCCCCTTAAACACTTACATTTGGTTGGCTCTGGGTAGATACGTCGAGTTGGTCTTGAAGGCGATGGCAGATGATACTGAAATGATCTTCTCACGTGCAACATACATGTGACACTTGCCCGTGGTGCTGGGGGAGGGAAGGAAGGAAGAGGAGGGAAGGAAGAGGAGGAGGACGATGAAGGAAAAGGATGGGAGGAGGGAAGGGGAAGGAGGACGATGAAGGAAAAGGATGGGAGAAGGGAAGGGGAAGGAGGAGGAGGAGGAGGAGGATGAAGGAAAAGGACGATGAAGGAAAAGGATGGGAGAAGGGAAGGGGAAGGAGGAGGAGGGAAGAGGAGGGAGGAGGAGGAGGAATATAAAGGAAGATTTTACATAATTATTCACTTTTGGTGTGTGTGTTGGTATTGGACAAATGTGTAGACAGAAAGAAAAGTCATCATTCTAACCTAAATTCCCAGTCACTCTAGGTGTTGTGTTGATATTGAACAAATGTGTAGAATGCAAGAAAAGATGCAATAATAATCCCACGTAAGTATTATCCCTTGTGTTGTGTTGTTTGTAGACAAGTACAGTATGCATAATCTAACCTAAAAATGCAAGAACATCCTGATATTAGACAAATTTACAGACAGAGTAAAGAAGCACACACTAATCGAACCTGAAATCCCAGGACATAGATTTCTTCATGGTGGTCCCGTCACAGATGGCCACGTACTTTCCGTCAGAGATGGCTTGTTTGTCCTCCCAGCAGTCCTTAAACACACCTTCTTGACCTTTGAATACTTGCTGCCGGAGTTCGTCAGTCGCGTCCTGAAATGTTGTTACTTTTGTTTTCCTTTTGATGGATAATTTTTCATGGATGAATTGTGTGTGTTAAAGGCGACGTTTTATCTACTCCTCCATCATTTTCTCTTTAGGATCTTGTATATGAAAACTAGAGGCTTCTGATTTTCTCCTGACTCTGCCACGAAACAAGCTTCTTCTATAGCCTATAATTATATAGGTGGTGTTTCGTGACAATATTTGAAAGACTCGTGTACCTCCAATTCTCTGACTACATCATAGGGTCCTTCAATTTACATTAGGAAATTAGCAGCAAGGTGGAGTTGCAGGAAGTTGTAGTTTCATCCAAGTTAACCATAGCTACTTTTGTTATAATAATAACATCTGATAATATGTTTTATTTTTTTATTTTTTTGGTGGAGGAGGCTAATACTCTAATATTTTTCTTAACATATTTGATGCTTTGCATTTTCCCTGTGTTGCAAAGCTGACAGTGATAAGAAAATCAGGCCAGGTATTGACTGAAGTATGTGACTCATATGTTTGTTTGTTTCAGATGTGCCAAAGTAATGAGGGAGACATACAGACTACACGCTGCTAATGAAGTACTGTAATAAGTGTTAACATACAAACATACATGTGGACGCCATAAACTACTACAACTACATACACCAAGGCAATTATACATTTCTGGTGAGTATCATCTTCCATTTCTAGAGTTTTGGTGAAAGTACATGTATTTTGTGTGTGTGTGTGTGTGTCACCCGGTTGAATTTAATCTTACATATACGCTACAGTACAAGTTGTCTATGTACGGTCGAGTAATAATGTTGTACTGTACTGGAAATGAATATAAGCCAACCTGGAAGTATATATAAGCCAACCTGGAAGTGTATATAAGCCATCCTGGAAGTGTATATAAGCCATCCTGGAAGTACATATAAGCCAACCTGGAAGTGTATATAAGCCAACCTGGAAGTGTATATAAGCCAACCTGGAAGTATTGGTACATGCTGGACCCTCCCTCAAATCGCCAGGGTAGTCGTGACTGACTAACAAGGTCTGAGATCGAGTCAATGGGAATGGTGACCCGAGGGACAGTAAGCATGGAGGTGAGGATGCCACTGTATGACGACATAAACACGAAAGACGCCAGCAGCCACGTGGTGACCAGCAGGCGACCCTCAGTACGCCTTGGTAGCCATTCCGAACCTTTTTATCGTTTGTTTTGTTTAGTTAATGAGGTATCTTGGTAATAAAGAACAACACTGTACAACCACAATCAATTAACCACCGACACTTTCCTTCCATATTGCAAATTAATCAGTATCATATCAAGATATAATTAACCCCTGCAGTCCGGTTGACGTGATAGACCGTCATATGGTTGAGTCCGGCTGATGAGTTATACCGTCATAGCTATTTAGCGCCATTTACGGCTATGTAGGGCTGGTTTTTCTTGCAGTGGGCTAGTAAACACACTCACAATATCGATCCGCTATCCACTCAGTTGATTCTAGGATGCCACGATGGCTGGGCTATTTTTAAGTATTTGCCCTTGTCCGAATTTGTGCTCTTAACGATCGTAAGACAATACCGTAGTGAATATATGTACGTGACAGTGACACCATGATATTCCTACAAGGTTACAAATTATTATTTAGTGTATAGATCATGACACCGTACATAATGGTAGTAATAAGAAAATAACACCACAAACACGCCCAGGCAGGGGAGAGTGATGGTAAATATACGTGTTTCCTACGGTACAAATCAGTTTGTTTATCATTTTCTATGTGACAGTTACACGATGATATATTCCTACAAGTGTTCATACTATTTTTAGTGTTGTAATCATGACATACGATACATAATAGTAGTAATACGAGTGAGTAGACAAGGGAGTTTCGCGGCCAACTGGACACTATAGCCGCAGTCGAGTCTATCCCGCGCGTACACTCAGACACACTGCTGATTCGCGCGCAAACATGGTCCACTTCAACTTGCCATATCTCCCTAACTACACATCATACAGCCCTCCAGATGGTACCATTCGATAGAGGAAAAGTTGAAGGTATTTAAGAAACAATATTGAAGTCAGTACACCATATAGGTTAAGAGTGAGAGCGTTGTGAATATAGAGGAAATCGAGGAATTTTGACGATAGCTGCAGGGTAGAAATGAGGCAGGGAGGGGGGATGCCGGGCTGCAGGGGTTAAACAACACCTCACATCAACTCGACCCCCTCACTTATTATCAAGAGTTGCTGCAGAATCATACACGTGTTGTTCTTTATTACCAAGATATTTACTACGATGGAAGAAGTGTCTGTGGTTATTTGATTGTGGCTGTACAGTAAATTCTTGATATCACACTCGGGATTTTGGGTGTATAATGAAACTGTGTACAAAAAACCTTCAATTGAATATAGTACACTTACATTATGGGTGTGTAATGTAATGTACAATAAGTATTTATAGTACACACACAATATATATATATATATATATATATATATATATATATATATATATATATATATATATATATATATATATATATATATATATATATATATATATATATATATATATACACACACAGTATTTCACATACATAATTCCATTGTAAAAAAGGAGTTTATTGTCGTATTATTTCACCTATATGATACGAAGAAAGGAGTACATCAATATCCACGATGGGTACACTATTATTAAACAGTTAATATTAACTATTATTATTATTATTATTATTATTATTATTATTATTATAAAAGCGTTTCCTGTACTTACTTTCCTGGGAGATGCTCTGTACTACCCACATGATGGAGTGAGAGACGATGTTTTGAGGTCTGGTGGTGGTCCTTGTGGTCGAGGTGAAGACATTGGTCTCCATCCACATCAGACTCATCATGGCCAGACTCATTGCAAACATACTCACCAAGATCATGAGCCACACCTGCAACACACACACAGAATCGAACGTAGCCCAAAAAAAACACACTCAAATTACCTTCAGAAACAAACGTAACCCAAAAAACAAACACACTTATTACCTTCAGAAACAAACACCCATATTACATGCAGACATAAACGTAACCCAAACCCTCTTTATAATTTACCAGAGGTGCGAAAGGATTGAGGAAGGCCCCTATGTCGCTCTGGATGCCCGGACGGACCATGAAGAGTCCCTTGAAGTCGTGAGCCACTGGAACTGACATATCACAGGCTGACTCACGTCTTTCAGTCACCGTGAAGGGACCCATGGCCAACTCTGCATACTGTATGATGATGGTGAAGATGGTGGTGGTGGTGTTGTGGTGAGCAAAGGTGAGCTAAGGTGCATTGTTGTCTGTCTGTTTTGTTTGTTGTTGTTGTTAATTTTCCATCTGAACTATATGATATATATATATATATGCCTTGAAATTTTGTGTGTTTGTGTGTGTGAGTTGTTTGTGTTGTGGCATGGTGTGAATGAATCAGCAAAGGTGTATTGTTGTCTGTCTGTGACTGTATGTTGCTAATTTTCCATCTGAACTATATATATATATGCCTTGAAATTTTGTGTGTGTGTTGGTGTGGGTGTTTTTATCTCCAATTTTCTTACTACACCACAGGGTCTTTTTAAGTATGAGACTGGATATATTATAAGCATTGTAGCTAGTTCACTGTTATGTCATATACTTAGAAATGTAAACATGAACTGCCTAGCTACTTATTTTGGCTCGTGAGTGTACAGTACCAATCACTTCTCCACCCACTAACATACCATTCACTTCACCCACTACTCACATACCAATCACTTCACCCACTACTCACATACCAATCACTTCACTCACTACTCACCCCTCTGTGTACCATACCAATCATTCCTGTCCAAGACCCATCGGCCAATTCAGCACCAAAGACTCGTTCCGGAGGGAGTTCCGTCTCGTAGCTCACGTGATGGAGAGAGAACGAAAGAGTTGAAATGGGGACAGTGAACAAACACACACAAGACGATTTTTTGTATTCTAAAGTAAACACCACAATATAATTACATATATATTTTTTCTTTTATTTTTTTAAATAAACAAACGCTAGATGATATTTATATTTTTAAGTAAACAAACACGGAACATTATTAATTAATTATCCCTGTCCTTGTCGGTGCTTCCTCCACGACTGGATAAAACCGTATAAGATTATTCGGTGTGTGTGTGTGTGTGTGTGTGTGATGAAACAGGAAAGATATGACGAGAAACCGTGACGACTCACTCCACCTAAAATTTTAGTTAGGCAAGAACACACACACACACACACACACACACAAGTTAATACACACGAGAAACACACCCACACTAGAAAAAAGCAAGCACACACAAACACACACACAGAATAAATACTCACTCGAAATCCATCTCCTGAGCGAAGAGATCTAGGAGAGTCCTCGTAGGTCCGCTGATGGTGACCCGACCGTCGTCATGCTGGTGAATACGGCACCACGGAATCCCCTGGGTGTGTTGGTGATGAGGGGGGCAGACGAGATGGGGGTTTGAGGATGAGTAGGTGATGGGGGCGAGTTGATGAAGGTTTTAGTTGAATTAGTGAGTTTGTGTTGAGGGTGTGTTGGTGATGATGAGGGGGTCGAGTTGGGTTTGAGGATGAATAGGTGATGGGGGCGAGTTGATGAAGGTTTTAGTTAAATTCGTGAGTTGGTGGGTGTTGAGGGGGTCAAGTTGATGAAGGAGGTTTTAGTTGAATTCGTGTGTTGGTGTTGAGGGTGTGTTGGTGTTGAGAGGTGGGGGGACGAGATGGGGGCTTGAGGATGAGTAGGTGATGGGGTCGAGATAATGAAGGATGTTTTAGTTGAATTCGTGAGTTGGTGTTGTGGGTGAGTTGGTGGGTGATGAGGAGGTTGAGTTGATGAAGGTGGTGGTTATAGTTATATTAATTGGTAGAACTATACCTTAGTTTGTTTATTATATATTTAGGCTCTATAACACACACACACACACACATTGTCACCAGTTAACAAGGACCTGTCAGTCAATTAAACACATTTTGGTATTCTTACTTCTTCAACGGCTACTTTAAGCAGGGTTCGGTTCCTGGACATGGCACAATACCTCGATGCTTAGTATGTTAGTGAATTGGTTGGTTGATTGATTGGTTGATTGATTGATTGGTTAGTTGGTTGGGTGGTTGGTTGGTTTGTTGGTTAGTTGGTTGGGTGGTTGGTTGGTTTGTTGGTTAATTAGTCAGATGGTTAGTTGGTTGATTGATTGTTTGGTTTGTTGGTTGATTGGTTATTTATCGAATCTTTTGTTGGCACGACACACCTAAGCTGCGAATCAAAGAAAAATGTAAAGTAGAAAGGGGAATATATTTTGACAGATAATTAAAGGTTATTGATTGATTTTTCACATTTACCCCAGAACAAGGCACCGAGTAGAGGATAATAGTAAGGTATTTAATTAAAGGGAGATTATCTTGTGGGTGAATTGGAGGGCTACTGATTCCTCCAAACAACAATGCTACGAAACATACTCCTTCCATATATATAGGTGGTGTTTCGTGGCTATATTTTGAAGGACTATAGTCTGTCTCCAAAATTCTGACTACATCACATGCAGGGTTCCTTAAAAAAAAAAACAAGACCCGAGTGATTTTAAAACATACGATGCCCGATTCTGAATGAAGGAAATAAACAGGTGATATAAAATAGTGTAATGGTCCCATATGATAGTTAGGCTGTTTACTCACCTTCCTTGAGTGAGTGAGTGAGAGCTGCTGGTTGACTGGACGGAGTAATGGCGAGTGAGAGAGTGACAAATCTTGGCTCAACACGGGTATTATATTATGCGCCCTATTGTTATACAGTCGGGTGCAAAAGTAGTGTTGTTGTTCCTTGCCGCCAGAGGTCAGTGTATGCTAATCCATTCGTCTGTGTTGTGGTTGTGGTGGAGGAGTCAATCAATATTTCGTTCTTCTTTCCTAATCGATATAATAATATGTATATGGATTATAAGTATTTGGTAAATTTGGAGCAACTGATTCCTCCAAACTATTCCAAGCAACAGGACACCATTATTTTTTGTTAATCTGGTCATGTTTCCTGGCATACTTTGAAGGAATCTTGGCACTCCAATTCACCTAAAGGGACCCTGTGATATATTAAAAAAATTGGAGGTAAATGAGTCCTTCAAATGCTGCCACGAAACACCCACACCTATAGGGAAGGAGCTTGTTTCGTGGCATAGTCAGGAGGAATCAGAAGCCTCCAATTCTCATACACGATCACCACAGGGTCCAATAAGACGTGGAGGGACTCTTACTTTGGATTGTGACTGTAGGTACAAACATACGTGACTCAGGTTTACCAATGAATATTTGCAATCCCATGAATGTGTTGGTGTTGACGTTGTGCTGTGATGGGTATAATGGACTTGTCCCTCACACTGACAACACAAGCAGAAAGGAGAGAGAGAGAGAGAGAGAAAGAGTGTGAGTGAGTGAGAGTGAGTGAGTGAGTGAGTGAGAGAGAGAATGATAACACAAACAGAGAGTGATAACGAAATAACACAAGCAGAGATAGAAATAATATAAGCGGAGAGAGATATAACACAAGCAGATATATATATAATATAAGCAGAGAGAGAGAGGACAACATACACACACACATAGGGGAAGGGGAGGGGGAGTAGAGAGAATGGGGTTTAGTGGAGAACAGAAGTTTGATATTTTTTTTTGTCTGCAGTATCGTGTTGCTGAACGCTGATTGGTAGAAGCACAGGATTAACGATTCACTCACCAGCCAATAAAAACCCAGGTGTGAGAGAGAGAGAGAGAGAGAGAAAGAAAAAACCTAGTGTGTGAAAAGAGAGAGTGGTGTGAAGCCTAGTGTGTGGAGAGAGAGAGAGACAAGAGTATGATGGGATATTGTTACTATGGAAGATACATTTTCAACCCTACATACTGACATACTAATTACCATATGGCTTCCTTTAGTCTTACACGAGTTAATTAATGGGAATATGGGATAGCCTAATACACTTGAAATATTAGCATGGAGCGCCTTGATTCCCCCAAAGTATGCCAGGAAACAGGACCAGATTAAGGTGGTAATTCACTTTTTGTTATATTGGAGTGCCTTGATTCCTCCAAAAATATATGCTAGGAAACAGAACCAGAAGAGCAAAAATAATGGTGTTCTGTTGCTTAGAATAATTTGGAGGTTTCAGTTGCTCCAGATTTATCAACACTGGCTGGCTATTTGAAAGTGGTGTTTGAATTGCTCTTGATTCCTCCAAACTAGACTATAAAAAACAGCAGATTCCTTGCTCGTGTACTGAAGGGATGTATGTGTATGTTTTTCTTGATATAGTTTGGAGAAATCATTAACTTTCCAATTCACGTAGGGACAACAAAATATATGACCCCAGTAAAAAAAAGTAGGCACCTGTTTGCTTATCTTAAAATATATTAGTGTTAAGATTGTATATTAAGTTAGGGTATAATTTTTTCCAACAAGAAATTTTAAGTCATGTGTTAATAAAAATCGTCAGTATTTGTTTGGGGGTGAGGGAAGCCTATTGTTTGTATGAGAGAAAAAATGGAGGGCTACTGATTCCTCCAAGGCAGGAAGGCAAATAGACAAGCAGGCAAGCAAGCAGGCAGGCAGGAAGGTATATAAATAGACAAGCTAGCAGTCAAGCAGGCATGAACGTATTTAAATAGACGACCTGGCAAGCAGGCAGGAAGGCAAGTATACAAGCAGGCAGACAGGAAGGTATTTAAATAGGCAAGCAAGAAGGCAGGCAGGAAGGCAAATAGACAAGCAGGCAAGCAAGCAGGAAGGCAAATAGACAAGCAGGCAGGCAGGAAGGCAAATAGACAAGCAGGCAAGCAAGCAGGAAGGCAAATAGACAAGCAGGCAAGCAAGCAGAAAGGCAAATAGACAAGCAGGCAGACCAGGGCGAACCAAGACTCACTGTGGGGGTACTGACAGACAGACACCTTTCTTCACTAATGCAGCCACATATCTGACCAAGAGAGAGAACCTTATTTTCATACAGATCACCTGATTATGTTGCCTGCAACTTCTTCAAGTCCCGCCCCACATTCCTAGCTAGTCTTTCCTTCCTTCTTGGGCCTAGTCGTCTGCGTTACACGCTCAATCATCAGGACTATAATAGATTAGAGATTGGATCAGATTATTACTGATTGGATTCGGTTCTGGTACCCCTAGGCCTAAAGCATATAGATTAAAAACGGGATTAGTTAGGTTCGGGAGTATAGATTATTTGTGATTGGTTCAGATTCCCCAGCTGTATATAATTACTAGGATGTAGATTGAAGATTTGGTTTGTGTGTGGATTCCATATTATTTACTCTATACGAGGCCCTTTATTGAAATATCTTGATATAAATAAAAACTAAATGAGGCGTGGAATGATGTTTATATCTTCCTTCTTGCTTCACATAATGTATAGGAATAATGTACAGTTGGCTACAGAAATTCGTACACAAGTTCATCTAATAACAGCTGTACAATATTTGATACAAGAGTTTGCATACGTTTTCGTAATGTTAAGAATATTTTGTTTTATTTTTTTCGAACACTTAAAAATATTGTTGTTGCTCACACATTCTGCAATTTGTATTTTTTAATTAATAAAGGGATAGTATAGTGTTGGTAAATCTTGAGCAAATGATTCTTTCAAACTAATTCAAGCAACAGACTACCATTATTTTTGTTCATCTGCCAGGTCCTGCTTCCTGGCTACTTCGAATGTATGTATGTATGTACCAAAAGTATTAATTAGGTTTAATGGATTTTTCTATTGCGATACCGATATGTATGAATGTTGAAGATATGATACGAAATAAATAAATGCAGTGAGAATTTGGCCTTAAAATATCTTACATTTCTCCTGGACCATAAAATCTGCTTGAAAATTTTTTGATCAGTGAATGTACAAGTAATCAGAATATATATCGTTCACATTAATTTATTCGTGTTCATTTCGTTCAGAGTAAACTTATTTGTTTGTCCGGGTAACTGCATTATTATTATATTAATTCCTTCACCTTACTGTTTACATTCCTCCAAACTATTGCAGACAACAGGCCACCATTATTTTTGTTAATCCGATCCTATTTACTTGCATACTTTGGAGCAACCCAGACACTCCAATGTACTAAAAAAAAAAGTAACCTATATCCCCCTAAGGACCCCGATTGAATGTGTAAGAAAATGGGAGGCTTCTAATTCCTCCTGACTATACCACGCAATCTAAGTCGTGTTTCGTGGCAATATTTGAAGAACTCTATTTACCTCCAATTTTCTGACTACATCACAGGGTCCCTTAACTTTAATACTGTACTTGTGATATAACCAGTCAGTCGATTGAGGTATAAATTCACAACACCTTCCCAGCCATAATTTGATAATAGATATATTTTGTGCATGGATGTTATTGATATTGTATGAAGATTCCTCATTAAAGTAAACATTAAGATTGTCCGTTTCCTCGTATAGTTTGGAGGAATCAACAGACATTCTAAATTACCAAGAAGATAATCTCCCCTTAATGTACTGTTGTGGACAAAAGTTCGTTCCCTCAGCACCCAACCACAATATTATAATTGGTAGTTGGTGATAAGTGATTTATTTCTCTGTTTCTTTTCTTTTCATTCATATTATGGCTGACTGAGAGAATGAACTTTACATACACCATAGTACAGTCGACCTCTAAAATTCGCACACAGCATTGGTTGCGAGAGTGTGTGTGTGTGTTCCTCTAGTTGTTCATTCTGTGTGTGTGATCCTCTAGTTTTTTATTTTGTGTGTGTGTGTGTTCCTCGGTCTTTATTCTGTACATACACACTAGGCATTGTTCTGACTGATTCAAGTATTAGGCAAATAACATTACTAAAAAAGTTGGGTGTTAGGAAATTAATGTACTCAATTTTGTAGTTGTTACGAACTCTTGATGTCACAGTTGTGTATATGAACTCCTGAGGCCGATTGTACAATATGCAAAAAATAGTTTTGGAACCACCCCTATTACTAGTGCTATGTAGGGTTGGTAAGCCTATTCCACTGGCGATAATACTTATTGTATAATGCTACTGTTATAATACGTGTTATGAATAGGTGTATTATTGGTGTACATTAGTGTATAATAGGTGTATTATTGTCCCTGTACTCTGGCTGACTTAGCAGGCGTACCAACCGTACCGTGATAAACATTCCAAAATTAATGGAGGTGTGGTTCCAAAACTTTGTTTGCAGAGTGTACATTGAAGTGAGATTCTCTTTGTTGATGAATTTGAAGGTTTGGTTCCTCCAAATTATACCAGGAAACACAACATTAATGAGGTATCTGTTTCGTGGCATAGTTTGGAGGAATCAGAATGACTTGTTTCCACCAAAGTATGCTAGGACCAGAAAAACAAAAGTATTGGTGGCCTGTTGCCTGAAATACTTTGGAGGAATCATTTACTCCAGATTTACCCTTAATATTGCAAACTATAGTAACTAGTAAGGTAGTCAGTCACTCATTAGGATCACAAACTACCAAAAAAAAATCGTGCTCGCTGCAAGAAACGGTAAATTTATTTCACAGTAAAATCACACAAAATCAAGCCCGTAATATGTCGACTGTGCATGTTCCATTTCTTCGTGTGTGTGTGTGTAGTTTAGGATAATCAGTGTGTGTGTGTACGAAAGAAGGATACAAGTGAGTAATCCAATCCTACGCTTGTTAAATATGAGAGGGGATGGAAAAAACATTAGTTAAGGACCCTGTTGTGATCGTGTATGGAGGCTTCTGATTCCTCCTGACCATACCACGAAACAATCTCATTCAATATAGGTGTGTGTGTGTGTGTGTGTTTCGTGACAATATTTGAAGGACTCATTTACCTCCTGACTACATCACAGGGTCCTTTAATTCATGGAAACCAAAGTGTGTATTGTCTTTTGTTATTGTTTGTTGTTTACTTGTTTATTTACTGTATTTATTTTTGTAATTAGGATTTATCGGGAGGGTGGTGGTGATGGGTGGAGGGTTAGGGAGGGGGCTGGGGGAATGGGGGTGACGGAGAAGAGGGAGGTGAGGGTGAGGATGATGGGTGGAGTAGATGGTTAGGTAAGGGTGAGGGTAGGGGGTGGAGTAGGTGGTTAGGTAAGGGTGAGGGTAGGGGGTGGAGTAGGGGTTGGTCAGGTGAGGGTAGGGGGTGGAGGAGATCGTCAGGTGAGGGTGGCTGAAGCGTTGAAGGACAAGTGAAGGACAGGTGGCTCAGGTGGCGTTGTTCCCAGGTAGACTATCCAGGTATGTCACAGTCTGTCACTCACCCACTCAACCACTTACTCGGGCAACCAGCAACTCACAGACCAACACCACAGTCCCCACAGACAGACCTGGTCCATTACGAGGAAAAGATTGATGTTCAGAGGAGTTGATTTCATATTAATATTATATATATATATATTACTTCATTTGTTTTTACCAGTGATGCGTATTTTATTTTATTTTATTTTTTTGCCAGTGATGCGCATCTTATTTCATTTGATTTTGGATAGCGATGCGTATTTTATTTCATTTGTTTTGCCACCGACATTTATGGATGAAAGATGAAAAAAAAATACATATGGATAGTTTTTTTATTATCATTTTTATGAGAGAGTAGAGCTTCGTGGTGATGTTGGTAGCTTCTCTTCTGTCCCATTAGATGGTGACACCTTATTTATACACGTCATTACACGTATGGTAAAGGGGGTAATTCATTTTTGTTCCATTGGAGTGCCTTGATTCCTCAAAATTATCCCAGGAAACAGGATCAACAGATGAACAAAAATAATAGTGTTTTATTGTTTGAAATAGTTTGGAGGAATAATTTGCTACAGATTTACCAAAACTGTACTTCCCCTTTAATTAAATGTGTTTGTTCGATTATTATACTTTATTTTATCGTTCAAAAAAACACTTAGCGATACGACACGTATAATGATTCACTTACCCCCTGCCAGGAAGAGAAAGAGTCCCCCTAGACTTTCCATGTCCAAGGCAAAGGTCCCATCACGACCGTCGGTGGAGGGAGGTCGAAGGCATTGAGAAGTGTTGGTTATATGGTCCCTCACCCATTTGTCCAACAGACCTCCACCTCTTAGTGACAGGATGCTATACAGAGAGAGAGAGATTTTATTAGGTGGGAAATATATATGAGAGAGATATTATTAGGTAGTAAATATATTATGAGAGAGAGATATAATGTATATGTATTATTAGGTGAATAATATATATATATATATATATATATATATATATATATATATATATATATATATATATATATATATATATATATATATGAGAGAGAGAGTATTAAGTGGATAATATATAATTATGAACGAGAGAGTGAATATTAGATGACTAATATTTATGTTCTACTGCAAAACAAAAACAAAATTGTAATTATTTTCCCAGCAAACAAAATAATATATGTGATTGGTTCGATTTGTTTACTTGTGTGTGTCTATCTGTCTGTCTGTCTATTGTGTGTAATAGCCGGATAAGCTAAGGCACAAAAGTTATAATATTATGTGTGTGGATGTTTACGAAGGTTTTTCTTGCGACTACATGACAATTTATTTACTTGTCTGTCTGTGTGTGTGTATAGTACTCGTAGCAGGATTACGCAAAAAGTCGTGATACTATGTGGATATTTACTTGTCTGTCTGTCTATGTGTGTGTGTGTTTGTTTGTGTATCTCTCGTAGCAGTATTACGCAAAAAGATAAGATATGTGTACCATAATTTGATTTAATACAAGCAGCTACACACTACTTAAAACAATAACATTATAAAATTATGTGAACATGAAAACCATTACACAGTAAATTGTTAAAGTTACCCATATGTGGATGATTATTATTGACCACCACAGTATGTGTGTGTGTGGATGTTTACAAAGTTCCTCTATACAGCAGCAACTTAACCCCTTCAGACCGGGGACAGCCTCGCTTGCCTCAACATTTTGGGCCGTGGCTAGCGTCAAAATTCCTCGATTTCCCCTATATTCACAACGCTTTCACTCTTAACCTATATAGTTTACTGACTTCAATATTGATTCTTACATACCTTCAACTCTTCCTCTATCGAATGGTACCATCTGGAGGGCTCTACGATGTGTAGTTATGGAGATAAGGCGAGTTGAAGTAGACCATATTTGCGCGCGAATCTCCAGTGTGTTTGACTCGACACGTGAGTGTGGTGTGACTGCGGCATGGTTGTTCAGTTGCCCGCGAAACTCCCTTTTTTATTCACTCTTATTACCTTATTACTACTATTATGTATCGTATGTCATGATTACAACACTAAAAATAGTATGAACACTTGTAGGAATATATCATCGTGTAACTGTCACGTAGAAAATTATATACAAATTGATTTGTACCGTAGGAAACACGTATATTTACTATCACTCGCGCCTGCCTCGAGTGTGTTTGTGGTGTTATTTTCTTATTACTACCATTATGTATCGTGTGTCATGATCTATACACTAAAAAATAATTTTATAACCTTGTAGGAATATCAGGGTGTCACTGTCACGTACAAATATTCACTACGGTATTGTCTTACGATAGTTAGAGCACAAACTCGGACAGGGGCAAATACTTAAAAATAGCCCACCCATCGTGAGGTCCAAGAATCAACTGATTGATATTGTGTTTGTGTTTACTAGCCCGCTGACAAGAAAAACCAGCCCTAAATAGCGGGAAATAGCTATGACTGTATAACTCATCAGCCAGACTGCATGTACTGACGGTTTATCACGTTAGCCGGTCTCTAAGGGTTAAACACTCACATTTGGTTGGCTTTATTTAGATACGTCGAGTTGGTCTTGAAGGCGATGGCAGATGATACTGAAATGATCTTCTCACGTGCAATATACATGTGACACTTGCCCGTGGTGCTGGGGGAGGGAAGGAGGAGGAGAAGGAATGGAGGAGGAGGGAGAAGAAGGGGAGGAGGAGGAGAAGGGAAGAGGAAGGAGGAAAATTAGTAATATAAAGGATGATTTTACATAATTAGTCACTCTCGCTGTTGTGTTGATATTGTATAAATGTGTAGAATGGAAGAAAAGATGCAACAATAATCCCACGTAAGTATTAACCCTTGCGTTGTGTTGTTTTTAGACAAGTACAGTATGTATATTGAGAAGGGAAACGACAGAAATCTAACCTAAAAAACACGGAACATGGACGGCTTTCTCAATTATTTAACTTTGTTGATATTAGACCAGTAAAGAAGCACACACTAATCTAACCTAAAATCCCAGGACATAGCCTTCCTCATGGTAGTCTCGTCACAGATGGCCACGTATTGTCCGTCAGCGATGGCTTGTTTGTCCTCCCAGCAGTCCTTAAACACACCTTCTTGACCTTTGAATACTTGCTGCCGGAGCTCGTCAGTCGCGTCCTGAAATGTTGTTAATTTTTGTTTTCCTTTTGATGGATAATTTTTCATGGATGAGTAGTGTGGAGTTGTAGGAAGTTTTAGTTTCATCCAAGTTAACCATAGCTACTTTTGTTATAATAATAATATCTGATAATATGTTTTATTTTTTTATTTTTTTTGGTAGAGGAGGCTAATACTCTAATATTTTTCATGACATATTTGACGCTTTGCATTTTCCCTGTGTTGCAAAGCTGACAGTGATAAGAAAACCAGGCCAGGTATTGACTGAAGTATGTGACTCTTATGTTGTTGTTTGTTTCAGATGTGCCAAGGTAATGAGGGAGATATACAGACTGCACACTGCTAATGAAGTACTGTAATAAGTGTTAACATACAAACATACATGTGGACGCCATAAACTACTACAACTACATACACCAAGGCAATTATACATTTCAGGTGAGTATTATCTTCCATTTCTAGAGTTTTAATGAAGGTACAGTTGCCATCAAATGACTCGAGGTCACCCCATCCTCAAACATGCTGGTGTTGTATCTGGTATCAGTTAAATATATGAACTGGACTGAAATTCAGTAGTCTGCTCGGGTGAAACAAACCCAGTGATAAGTTGTCAATATGCAGATTTAGCATTTCTGCAACGAATATCATGCAAAACAAGCTTGTTGGTGTACGAGGTGGCCTCGAGTCATCTGATGGCAACTATACGTGTATTTTGTGTTTGTGTGTGTGTGTCACCCAGTTGAATTTAGTCTTACATATACACTACAGTACAAAAGGCCTATGCACGGTCGACTAATAATGTTGTACAGTACTGGAAATGAATATAAGCCAACCTGGAAGTATATATACAGTACAACCTGGAAATGTATATAAGCCAACCTGGAAGTATTGGTACATGCTGGACCCTCCCTCAAATCGCCAGGGTAGTCGTGACTGGCTAACGAGGTCTGAGATCGAGTCAATGGGAATGGTGACCCGAGGGACAGTAAGCATGGCGGTGAGGATGCCACTGTATGACGACATAAACACTAAAGACGCCAGCAGCCACGTGGTGACCAGCAGGCGACCCTCAGTACGCCTTGGTAGCCATTCCGAACCTTTTTATCGTTTTTGTTTAGTTAATGAGGTATCTTGGTAATAAAGAACAACACGAGTATGATTCTGCAGCAACTCATAATAATAAGACATCATTCGATGGCAACACCGCCCCTTAAAGATCAATCCACCACCGCAGCGACCACTCGCCCTTTGCTATCTTTATTTTTTTGTGACCTTGACCTTCGACCAATTCTGCCCAAACTTTAATCATTTTGTTTTATGATTAATATCTATCAATAGAAAAAAAATGAACAACATACGGCTAAACCTGTGGACGCTAGACCATAAACAAACACACGAACAGATAAATAAATAAATATCCGGCATCGAAAACAATACACCTCTCCCTTCGGGGCGGTGTAATAATTGAGGGGGTCGAGTTGACGTAAGGTGTTGTTTGATTATATCTTGATATGATACTGATTAATTTGCAAGATGAAAGGAAAGGGTTGGTGGTTATTGGATTGTGGTTGTACAGTCACGAGCACTAATAGGTATACCTAGAGACAGTAAATAAATGCACAATAAGATCTCCATTGAAATTAGCTCGTTGGTGGATTGGATTGTTAGAAGCTTCAACCAAAGCTGTATACTTATTAGTGCTCTTGACTGTACAACCACAATCAAATAACCACCGACACTTTCCTTCCATCTTGCAAATTAATCAGTATCATATCAAGATATAATTAAACAACACCTTACGTCAACTCGACCCCCTCAATTATTATTGTTATTATGAGTTGCTGCAGAATCATACACGTGTTGTTCTTTAACCAAGATATTTACTACGATGGAAGAAGTGTCTGTGGTTATTTGATTGTGGCTGTACAGTAAATTCTTCATATCACACTCGGGATTTTGGGTGTATAATGAAACTGTGTACAAAAAACCTTCAATTGAATATAGTACCCTTACATTATGGGTGTGTAATATAATGTACAGTACAATAAGTATTTACAGTACTCACACACAATGTATATATATCGTATTTCACATTTATAATCCCATTGTAAAAAAGGAGTTTATTGTATTATTTCACCTATATGATACGAAGAAAGGAGTACATCAATATCCACGATGGGTACACTATTATTAAACAGTTAATATTCACTATTATTATTATGAAAGAGTTCATTGTACTTACTTTCCTGGGAGAGGGTCTGTACTGCCCACATGATGGAGTGAGAGACGATGTTTTGAGGTCTGGTGGTAGAGGTGAAGACATTGGCCTCCATCCACATCAGACTCATCATGGCCACACTCACTGCACACATACTCACCAAAATCATGAGCCACACCTGCAACACACACACAGAATCGAACGTAACCCAAAAACAAACACTATTATTACCTTCAGAAACAAACACTCAAATTACCTTCAGAAACGAACGTAACCCAAAAACAAACAAACATTCATATTACCTACAGAAACAAACACTCATATTACATTCAGACATAAACGTAACCCAAACCTTCTTTATAATTTACCAGAGGTGCGAAAGGATTGAGGAAGGCCCCCATGTCGCTCTGGATGCCCGGCCGGACCATGAAGAGTCCCTTGTAGTCGTGAGCCACTGGAACTGACATATCACAGGCTGCCTCACGTCTTTCAGTCACCGTGAAAGGACCCATGGCCAACTCAGCGTACTGTATGGTGAAGATGGTGGTGGTGGTGGTGGTGTGGTGAGCAAAGGTACATTGTTGTCTGTCTGTTTTGTTTGTTGTTGTTAATTTTCCATCTGAACTATATGATATATATATATATATATATATATATATATATGCCTTGAAATTTTGTGTGTGTGTGTGTGTGAGTTGTTTGTGTTGTGGCATGGTGTGAATGAATCCACAGGGTCCTTTTAAGTATGAGACAGGATATATTATAAGCATTGTAGCTAGTTCACTGTTATGTCATATACTGTACTTAGAAATGTAAACATGAACTGCCTAGCTACTTATTTTGGCTCGTGAGTGTACAGTACCAATCACTTCTCCACCCTCTACTCACATACCAATCACTTCATCCACTACTCACATACCAATCACTTCACCCTCTACTCACCCCTCTGTGTACCATACCAATCATTCCTGTCCAAGACCCATCGGCCAATTCAGCACCAAAGACTCGTTCAGGAGAGAGTTCCGTCTCGTAGCTCATGTGATGGAGAGAGAACGAAAGAGTTGAAATGGGGACAGTGAACAAACAAACAAACAAACACAAGACGATATTTGTATTTTTTAATAAACACCACAATATAATTTTTTTTTAAACAAACTGTAGAAGATATTTATATTTTGAAGTTAACAAACATGGAACACTATTTATCCTTTTTTTTTTTTTTTTTTTTTTTTTTTTTTTTTTTTATAGTAAACAAACTGTAGAAGATATTTATATTTTGAAGTTAACAAACCTGGAACAATATTTATTCCTTTCCCTATTGGTGCTTCCTCCTCGACTGGATAAAACCGTATAAGGTTATTAGGTGTGTGTGTTATGAAACAGGAAAGATATGACGAGAAACCGTGACGAGTGTGACTCACTCCACGTAAAAATTTAGTTAGGCAAGAACACACACACACCAGAATAAAACTAACTAAAGTTAACACACACACCAGAAAAGAACAAGTTAATACACACACGAGAAACACACCCACACTAGAAAAAAGCAAGCACACACACACACACATACACATAAAATAAATACTCACTCGAAGTCCATCTGCTGAGCGAAGAGATCTAGGATAGTCCTCGTAGGTCCGCTGATGGTGACCCGACCGTCCTCCTGCTGGTGAATACGGCACCACGGAATCCACTGGGTGTGTTGGTGATGGGGAGGGGGGCGAGATGAGGGTTTGAGGATGAGTAGGTGATGGGGGCGAGTTGATGATGATGGAGGTTTTAGTTGAATTCGTGAGTTGGTGTTGAGGGGGTCGAGTTGATGAAGGGGGTTTAGTTGAATTCGTGAGTTGGTGTTGAGTTGAGGGGGACGAGTTGATGAAGGGGGTTTTAGTTGAATTCGTGAGTTGGTGTTGAGGGGGTCGAGTTGATGAAGGGGTTTTTAGTTGAATTCGTGAGTTGGTGTTGAGGGGGTCGAGTTGATGAAGGGTTTTTTAGTTGAATTCGTGAGTTGGTGTTGAGGGGGTCGAGTTGATGAAGGGGTTTTAGTTGAATTCGTGAGTTGGTGTTGACGGGGTCGAGTTGATGAAGGGGTTTTTAGTTGAATTCGTGAGTTGGTGTTGAGGGGGGCGAGTTGATGAAGGGGGTTATAGTTATATAAATTGGTAAAACTATACCTTAGTTTGTTTATTATATATTATAGGCTCTATAACACACACACACACAGTCACCAATTAACAAGGACCTGTCAGTCAATTAAGAACATATTGTTATTCTTACTTGTTCAACGGCCACTTTAAGCAGGGTTCGGTTCCTGGACATGGCACAATACCTCGATCCTTAGTATGTTAGTGAATTGGTTGTTTGGTTGGTTGATTTATTGGTTAGTTAGTTGGTTGGTTGGTTTGTTGGTTAATTTGTCAGTTGGTTAGTTAGTTGATTGATTGGTTATTTATTGAATCTTGTGTTGGCACGACACACCTAAGCTGCGAATCAAAGAAAATTATAAAGTAGAAAGGGGAACATATTTTAACAGATAATTAAAGGTTATTGATTGATTTTTCACATTTACCCCAGAACAAGGAACCGAGTAGAGGATAATAGTAAGGTATTTAATTAAAGGGAGATTATCTTGTGGGTGAATTGGAGGGCTACTGATTCCTCCAAACAACAATGCTACGAAACATACTCCTTCCATATATATAGGTGGTGTTTCGTGGCTATATTTTGAAGGACTATAGTCTGTCTCCAAAATTCTGACTACATCACATGCAGGGTTCCTTAAAAAAAACATAAGAACATAAGAAGACAAGGAGCCGCAAGAAGCCGGCTGGCCTATTCGAGGCAGCTCCTGTAAACCCTTCCGATTAATACCTACCATCTACCACTGTCGTCCATAAATTTATCTAATCTCCTCTTGAAAAAATTGATGGATTTCGCTCCTACTGAGCCCATTCCATTCATCCACCACCCTATTGTAAACCAATTTTTCCCTATCTCTCTCTTGAATCTGAATTTGTAACAAATGTTCGTGTTCTACCCTGCTCACTAATTATTAGAACCTTACTTATGTCTCCCTTGTTGAACCCCATGACCCATTTATATACTTCAATCAGATCTCTCCGCAGCCTACGTCTTTCTAGTGAGTGGAGTTTAAGGCGTTTCAGCCTTTCTACATAACTAAAGTTTCTCAAACCGTGAATCATCTTTGTCATTCGTCTCTGTAAAGTTTCTAATCTATTTATGTCCATCCTGTAATACGGCGACCAGAACTGAACCGCATAATCCAAATGAGGCCAGACTAATGCTAAATATAGTCTTAGGATAACTTCCGCTGTCTTGTTTGTTACGCTCCTGGCAATGAATCCTAATACTGTACCCTGTTGGCTCTATTCCTCGCGCTGATACACTGTTCCCTAGGTCGGAGATCATGACTAACTACCACCCCTACTGTAGGTCCTTTTCAGAGTCCTGCTTATCTATCCCTACACCATTTAAAGTATAACAATTTTCTGCATTGTTCCTACTTACGTGGAGTTTACTGCACTTGCTGGTATTGAATGTCATTTGCCATCTTATTGCCCACTCATGCATCAATTTTAAATCTTGCTGTAAAACCTCGATGTCCTGCTGTGAGCCAATCACCCGTCCTACTTTTGTGTCGTCAGCAAATTTACTAATATCGCTTTCAATTCCAATGTCTAGATCATTTATATAAATTATGAAGAGTAAGGGTCCCAACACAGAGCCCTGAGAAACCCCACTAATTACATCCCCCCCATCTAGATTTCTCGCCATTGACTACTACCCTTTGGTTCCTGTTGCTAAGCCACGCTCTGATCCATCTATAAACATTAACGTCTATTCCATGTGCTTTAATCTTCCTTAGTAATCTTTCATGTGGTACTCTGTCAAAAGCTTTGCTAAAATCGAGGTAAATAACATCATAGTTGTTATCATTATCTGCTGCCTCGTAAACTGTCCTATAAAAACTCAAGAGATTTGTAAGACATGATTTACCTTTACTGAACCCATGCTGTGAATCCTTAATTATATTATGTAAGTCTAGGTGTTCGCAGATCCTCATGGCAATTATTGACTACCATCTTACCTATCACGGATGTTAAGCTAATTGGCCTGTAATTTGACAAGTCGCTCCTATCCCCTTTTTTAAATATTGGCACTACATTGGCCTGTTTCCAAAAAGTTGGTACTTCCCCAGTACATATTGATTTATTAAATATCTCCGTCAAAGTTTAATACTCTGTGGTAAATCATATCTACCCCAGGAGATTTAGACGCACTGAGTCTATCTATTTCCTTATGTACAGTTGCCAAAAAAGGTATTGCGACAAATCTTGATAGAACTTTAATCCTAGTAATATCCACAACTATATGTGTATGGACTATAAGCATGTATAACAGAAGGAAATATACATATCCTTCTGTAATACATACTTATAATCCCTACAAACAGCTATGGACATTAATATAGTTAATGTATCAATAGTTGTCGCAATACCTTTTTTGGCAACTGTATATCCTCTCTATATACTGTGATATCTGTAAGCTTATTTTCATCCCCTTCCGTAAATGAATATTCAGCCTCAGGAATAAAGGTTAAGTCTTCCTGCGTAAAAACTGACACAAAGTACTCTTTTAAGGCTTCGCTCATATCTCCACAGCTCTCTATAATATTTCCATCCCTTTTTAAAGGACCAATTCTCTCTCTTCTTAGTTTTGTAGAGTTGAAAAAATACTTTTGGATTAATTCTGGCATTACTTGTTACTCTAATTTCGTAGTCCCTTTTAGCTTTGCGTATTTCTTTTCTAATCGTTCTAGCTAAAACAGTATATCTTAGATGTGCTTCTCCATTTTTCAGTTTTGTTTTTTGTAAATTCCTCTCTTTATGCCTATTAAGTGTTTTAACCTGCCTGTCATCCATCTGGGCTTATTTTTGTTTGATCTAATCATCCTATAGGGGATATAATTTTCTTGTCCTGTCCTTAACAACCGTATACAATAAATATATTATAATCTTCCTCTATTCCGCTACTACGAGAGACCTCATTAAATTCCCCCGTCTTGACCTGACTAACAGCTGCTTGTCCTTCATTTATACACTCCTGGTCCGAATTATATACCTTACTCTGGTGATTCCTGAGCCCTTCATAATCCCTTACTCTGAAGTCAGGTATTTTCATTTTGTTTTCGCTAATTACAATATATCCCAAAGTAATATTAAAACGTATTTCTTCATGGTCTCTGTTCCCTAATTTACCACCTATCTCCAGATTGTCGACTAAATCCTCTCTTTGTTAGTATGAAATCTAACATGTTATTGTTTCTAATCGGTTTATCAACTAATTGTTTTAGAAAATTATAATTGACTACACTAATAAATTCTTCTGACTCGTGGTCTCCAACATTACTTTGCCAGTTTATATTTCGATAATTAAAATCCCCCACAAATGAATGTTTTTTTATGTCTGGCCGCCTGGGTTATTTCCTGAAAAATTTGACTACATAAATCTGTCGATATAGAGGGAGGTCTATATACACATCCTAGCAGTAATCTTTCTCTCCCATTGATTATTTCAACCCAAACTGTTTCGCTATTAACGTCTGATCTTAATGTTGTACTTGCGTAGCTACTTAGAGATTCCTTTACGTAGATAGCTCCCCCCCCCCCCTTGTTTTCCTATGCTTGTGATATATATATTGTATCCTTCAATCTCGAATTCTGCCTTAAAATTTCTCTCCGAAGTGTCGAACCAAGTTTCTGTTATCGCAATAATTATTACATCAGGGTCTTCCGCGAACGCCATTCTCCTTATTAATAAATCTATTTTGTTCCTGGTACTACGACTGTTGCAGTAGTACATCCCAAGACCCAGCAGGACCCAAATGATTTTAAAACACATACGATGCCTGATTCTGAATGAAGGAAATAAACAGGTGATATAAAATAGTGTAAGGGTCCCATATGATAGTTAGGCTGTTTACTCACCTTCCTTGAGTGAGTGAGTGAGTGAGAGCTGCTGGTTGACTGGACGGAGTAATGGCGAGTGAGAGAGTGACAAATCTTGGCTCAACACGGGTATTATATTATGCGCCCTATTGTTATACAGTCGGGTGCAAAAGTAGTGTTGTTGTTCCTTGCCGCCAGAGGTCAGTGTATGCTAATCCATTCGTCTGTGTTGTGGTTGTGGTGGAGGAGTCAATCAATATTTCGTTCTTCTTTCCTAATCGATATAATAATATGTGTATGGATTATAAGCCTGTATCCATAGTGTTCCCACCAATACAGAAATGATTCACGGTGTTTCCTAGACTTGTGGATAGATTTGTATGGTGGAAATTCCCGTCAACATCAGGTGTCACACGGGGCCAGTATTCCTCAGTCCTGTGGTCAACCTAAGCCTTCCTACGTCCTCCAACCTTTTTTTTTTAAGAGGTGTAAAAGACAACGAAGAATCTATACGAGGCAATTTTAGCTCTAGATCGGATGTTGATGGACGGAGAACGAAGGAAATATAAGTGCCAATGTAATAGTCCCCTAAAAATAATTGCACTATGATTATATATATATATATTTTTTTTAGAGGGGGAAGTGTAGTATTTGGTAAATTTGGAGCAACTGATTCCTCCAAGCTATTCCAAGCAACAGGACACCATTATTATTTGCTATTCTGGTCATGTTTCCTGGCATTTTTTGAAGGAATATAGACACTCCAATTCACCTAAAGGGACCCTGTGATATAGTCAGAAAATTGGAGGTAAATGAGTCCTTCAAATGCTGCCACGAAACACCCACACCCATGGAGAAGGAGCTTGTTTCGTGGCAGAGTCAGGGAGGGACTCTTACTTTGGATTGTGACTGTAGGTACAAACATACGTGTCTCAGGTTTACCAATGAATATTTGCAATCCCATGAATGTGTTGGTGTTGACGTTGTGCTGTGATGGGTATAATGGACTTGTCCCTCACACTGACAACACAAGCAGAAAGGAGAGAGAGAGAGAGAGAGAGAGAGAATGATACAAGCAGAGTGATATCGAAATATCACAACACACACACACAGGGGAGGGTGAGGGGGAATAGAGAATGGGGTTTAATTAATGGAGAAGAACAGTTTGTTTATTTTTGTGTCTGCAGTATCGTGTTGGTCAACGCTGATTGGTCGAAGCACAGGATTAACGATTCACTCACCAGCCAATAATAACCCTGGTGGTAGAGAGAGAGAAGAAAAAACCTAGTGTGTGGAGAGAGAGAGAGAGAGAGAGAGAATGGTGTGAAGCCTAGTGTGTGGAGAGAGAGGGAGACAAGAGTGACGGGATGTTGTTACTATGGAAGATACATTTCCAACCCTACATACTGACATATGCTACTAATTACCATATGGCTTCCTTTAGTCTTACACGAGTTAATTAATGGGAATATAGGATAGCCTAATACAATTGAAATATTAGCATGGAGCGCCTTGATTCCCCCAAAGTATGCCAGGAAACAGGACCAGATTAAGGTGGTAATTCACTTTTTGTTATATTGGAGTGCCTTGATTCCTCCAAAGATATATGCTAGGAAAGAGAAACAGAAGAGCAAAAATAATGGTGTTCTGTTGCTTAGAATAATTTGGAGGTTTCAGTTGCTCCAGATTTATCAACACTGGCTGGGTATTTGGAAGTGGTGTTTTGTATGGAGGAGGTAGGAAGGAGGCTCTTGAATTGCTCTTACTTCCTCCAAACTAGGCTATAAAAAACAGCAGATTCCTTGCTCGTGTACTGAAGGGATGTATGTGTATGTTTTTCTTGATATATTTTGAAGGAATCATAAGTTTCCAATTCATGTATGACTCCAGTAAAAAAAAAAGTAGGCAGTTGTTGATTTATGTAAAAATATTATTATTAAGGTTAAGTTAGGGTATAATTTTTTCCAACAAGAAATTTTAAGTCATGTGTTAAAAAAAATCGTCAGTATTTGTTTGGGAGTGAGGGAAGCCTCTTGTTTGTGTGAGAGAAAAAATGGATGGCTACTGATTCCTCCAAGGCAGGAAGGCAAATAGACAAGCAGGCAAGCAAGCAGGCAGGCAGGAAGGTATTTAAATAGACAAGCAGGCAGGCAGACATGAACGTATTTAAATAGACGATCTGGCAAGCAGGCAGGAAGGCAAGTATACAAGCAGGCAGGCAGGAAGGTATTTAAATAGACAAGCAGGCAGGCAGGCAGGAAGGTATTTAACTAGACAAGCAGGCAGGCAGGAAGGCAAATAGACAAGCAGGCAGACCAGGGCCAACCAAGACTCACTGTGGGGGTACTGACAGACAGACACCTTTCTTCACTAATGCAGCTACATATCTGACCAAGAGAGAGAACCTTATTTTCATACAGATCACCTGATTATGTTGCCTGCAACTTCTTCAAGTCCCGCCCCACATTCCTAGCTATAATAGTCTTTCCTTCCTTCGTGGGCCTAGTCGTCTGCGTTACAAGCTCAATCATCAGGACTATAATAGATTAGAGATTGGATCAGATTATTACAGATTGGATCCGGTTCTGGTACCCCTAGGCCTAAAGCATATAGATTAAAAACGGGATTAGGTTCGGGAGTATAGATTATTTGTGATTGGTTCAGATTCCCCAGCTGTATATAATTATTAGGATATAGATTGAAGATTTGGTTTGTGTGTTAATAATATTTTTTTTTTTTTCGAACACTTAAAAATGTTGTTATTGCTCACATTCTGCAACTTGTATTTCTTAATTAATAAAGGGATAGTATAGTGTTGGTAAATCTTGAGCAAATTATTCTTTCAAACTAATTCAAGCAACAGACTACCATTATTTTTGTTCATCTGCCAGGTCCTGCTTCCTGGCTACTTCGAATGTATGTATGTATGTACCAAAAGTATTAATTAGGTTTAATGGATTTTTCGATTGCTGATCCCGATATGTATGAATGTTGAAGGTATGATACGAAATAGATATATACAGTGAGAATTTTGCCTAAGATAATTTCCTTTTCTCTTGGACCTTAACATCTGCTTGAAATTGTCTTGGTCAGTAAATATACAAATAATCAGAATGTATGATCGTTTACATTCATTTATTCGTGTTCATTTCGTTCAGAGTAAACTTATTTGTTTGTCCGGATAACTGCCAAAAGCAAAACAAACGAAAATTTCCTTCATCCATCCTATTGATAACAAAAAGTGCCATAACACGACGCATAATATTATAGCAACGTGACATATAATATAAATAAATATAAGTATGTAAACACAGCCCAAGACAACATTACGTGCACCATATTTTACGGTACACACACACACACACAGATTAAAATTTTTACGGTACACACACACACACACAGATTAAATTTTACGGTACACACACACACACACACACACACAGATTAAATTTTACGGTACACACACACACACACACACACACACACACACACTGATTAAATTTTACGGTATACACACACACAGTGACAGATGAATAATTATATAAGATGAGGTTTTGAGTTCGGCTTGACCAAATTAAAAGAAATAATTGAATAAAGAAGAATACTATGAGCCTCCCGAATCGACTACTATTATAGCTGTATTTTCACGTCATCAAGGCTGGACGGACGCCATTTTTCTGGTGCAAGTTAGCAAGCTGCATCAGCGACCTTTATCTCAAGACACCATCACAGCTACAAGCCCCGCCCACATCACACCCCTCACCATCCCACCCACTGATTGACACCCACCCCTCCCCTCTTGTCATTCACACTCCTGCTGCTCTTCTGATGTACTCTCTCTCTCTCTCTCTCTCTCTCTCTCTACATGTTATCACGAAGATTATAAGCATATATCAACATTTTTGGTTTAATATTAATATCTGACATTATACGGACATAGTTAACCAATTTTGACATGGTAAGATGGAGGCCACCATAATAATGATTATTTTATTTTCCCTGGTTCTGTAGTCAGGTCCATAACTATTGTCTGATTAATGTATAGCTAAATCGTTTCATATTTGCTTACCTAGGGTTTGATTTTATAATTATTTTATTGTACTGATAGTGATTGATAGCAAGTCGGGGGGAGCATTCAAATGAGCTCCCATGTGTGTTGATAAAGTATAATTAACAAATAAAATTGAGCATGGATTATTAATATTATTAGAATTTTAGGAGTACATTTTACATTATACTGTATTGTACTAATCACTACCATACAATTTTTAACATACATATATTTTTTTATTCCAGTTGTGCTTTGACTACCACGGTGACCACCACAACAACACCATGCTTTCTGTTAGAAGGAATATAATAATACACGTGAGTTATTTGACTCTTTGTTTATTGTTTGCATAAAAATAATAATGAGGCTATTATGAACATCTATACCAGCTGCACCCTCACCCAGTCATTTATAAACGACGTCATGATAATTATAAAATACGGGAATAATATACATGTAGTGTCGGCAAAAAAAGACGCTACCTCCCACCGACATGGACGCTACCTACGACATCGTGACATAAAATTATGGGAGATTTCATTAAAAAAAAATATATTTGTATTGTTCTGGTACTCACCAATTAGTACTTTGTCATTTCTCCTTTCATATTAATAACCTCTTGCAGACGTCTAGGCATAGACCTAGCTAATATTTCAAAATAGGATTTCTCCAGTAAAGCAAGAAGGATATGCGTTATGGTTGTGGTATGCCTGACAGTTCGCCTGTATATTTCTTTAATTGTCCCTTAGTGCCAAAATATGGACCCTTTCCTCCTTGCTAGTTGTTGTAGCACCCATGGCAATGCACTAGGTTAAATCTAAGGGCCACCAGAATCACGGGGTAAAGATTCAGTTTGAAAACAATCTGAGCACAAAAAAAGTCAGTGCACTGATTCCACCCAGGCAGACATAACTAGTAAATTTTGAAATCTGTCAGCCAGTGGCCAGCAGCAATAGGTTGTTAGGATACCGCCCTCTGCCAGACAGATTACCAGGATCATGGCTACCGTCAGGACCTAAATAAATTGTTCATTGAGACCAGCCTTGATGAAAAAATAATTATTAGTAACCCAACTTGTGCCCAAAAGACATATAGAGAACATAGAGAGAAGGTGACATGCAATAGTGGAATTAAGCTTTGAGGATGGGGTACCTTAGTTGGTCATGAGGACTTGACAATTCACAAAATTTATACATGAAGGGATTTAAGTTATGGATGCTAAATCTTTGGGGGAAGCTGAGAATTTTGAGGATTTGCAAGGGGAAGTGAATATGTATTACTGTGTCCCAATTCATTGGATATTCCATTTCTTGCTCTTTGTTATTTCTGTTCATGTCCTCATCCCTGGTGTCTCCTCCCTTGTATACAAAGGAAATGGATTGTAGATGATGGTAATGTTGTTTTTAGTGTATAAATATTATAGCAGATTTTTCCATTAAGGATCCTGTGATCGTGTACGTATATTGGATGGAGGCTTTTGATTCCTTCTGACGATGCCACGAAATAATCTCCTTCCATAATTATAAATGGTAATAATATGGGAAGAACTCATTTATCTCTAATTTTCTGACTACATCACAGGTTCCCTTAATAGGAAAAATAATTTCCAAGTATAGTATACCAGTAAACTATTACAATTTTGAGAGGAAATAATTATGTGCTGTATTGTCTTTCCTACAGGTTATAGGCTACGGTATACAAGCAAGTCACCACAACCTCTTCCTTCAAGTGTACAACTGCAGCAGTCATAACTTCTACCCACAACACCAGATTTACAACAGGTGAAGTACAGCCAATCAAAGTTAGTTTGTCAAGGTTATAGTAGAGTTTTCAGTTAGCTTAAGTTCCTTAGTATACAGTATCCTATTGATCTAGTCATTTAAGGAAAGGTTATCCCTTACTCAACAAACCTTTCTTCCATATAAAGTATCTTTAGACCTCATTTCACTACCGTACATCACCTCTTGCATAGTGGTGATAGTGATACCTCTCGTCTTGGTCAACCTAAAATCTCGCCTCCACAGTACGGGTGAATAAGGCTATCCACCATCTGTCGGACCTTGCAATCCCATATGCTAGCGCTACCACTACCACTACAGCCAGCACAGTCACCTACATATGGTACTTCTAAGCCAGTTTGCAAACTCGTGCAGAGTCGTCACCATGGAGTGCCTTGGCATACACTTGCACGCCTACTTTCTGTTTTGATTTAACTAACTCGAGTTGGTTATGGCAGAAAAGTCTCCTGGTAATTTAATTAATTTATTTTCCTCTTTCATTTATCACTCTTTTTCTACTCGTTTATAACCAAACACACAACATATTCTATTAACAATCCATAGGGTACTCTAATTAATTATGACTCTTCACAATCAGCTCATTATGCCTGGTGGAAGTAATTTCTCGTCCAGTTCACATCTGCAGACTAGTAATGATAAACACCTCTCTTACCAACACATTTCCCAGGTGGCTGACAAACAAGTCTGTCTCCTCCGTTCCTTTCAATATCATACCATGCGAACTTATGAGTGGTTTGAAGGTACTTTCTTCCACAACTTTTAACCAATGTTGTCTCTCCATCATTCAAACCCTTTATAATTACAGTATTTACTAACCTCCATTTCTGTTCATCTCGTCTTGGTCAGCTGTTCCCCCATAGACTTAAAGTATGGCACACTATACACATCCCTCCACTCCACTCCATTCTTTCTTAACATAGTCTGATGCATATTTCCATTTTCAATAACCTCATCTACAATAAAAATGTCGTTCACTGCAAGTAAAAGTACCAACTGTAATCTAGAGCCAGGTTGTCTACTGGGTAATGCTATTATATACTGTACAACTATTTATTGGAATGTTTATCAGCTAAAGAACAGAGATAGCGGTCTAACACTTACGTGAGTTACGCCTATATGGATGATTATTATTTTTTACCATGACTGTTCAAGACTTAGTATAGTATTCAGTCAGTCACCTGGAAAATTAATAAAATATTAAAAAAGTGTTTCACGTATTATAGGAGCTGAAAAAACTGAGAAACTTCTAGACATTGTTGAATATACTTTACCACTGAATAGTTTGTTAATAGACTAATTGTATGTTAACGTTATCCTCAGTACTGTCATTCAAGTTTAACATACTTCATTTATGTATGAACTTAGCATGAATTTTTGCTGTCAACTGTATCTTTGTGCTTTCTGACCAGTTCTTATCTTCTACAGTTTCGACTTTACTGCCGTGACCAGCATTCTCGATTATAACTGCACATTATATAATTATTCGTTGCTATAATCAAGGACAGTTGGTATATTGCTGTACTGAAGTTTGCCACCCTTGTACAGTCGGCCACCCTTGTACAGTCGGCAGCAAAAGTCGTGTTGCCTCACCGAGACATGCAGTGTTCATGGACTCGAGAAATACGCACGTTTTCTACACCTAATAATCTCGAGTCTATGAACATCACGTGCCTCGGTGAAGCAAGTAAGGCGACAGGACTTTTGCCGCTGACTGTACCTTGGGGGCATTGAGGTAGGAGCCACTGATTGATGGTTGGTGCAGTATGTGTGTGGCTGGGATAGAAAATTTCTCTTAGGGTCAGAGTTTCATTGTTGCAGTATTGAATTCAAACTTATTAAAGATTGTTCACACCAGTTACCAGGATAATGAAGAAAAGACTGTTTAAATACTTCTTAATGATTTTATAGAATACATGCAAAGCGAGAAGGAAAAAATATGTGATTAAAGAATAGATTGCTTAAATAATTTTCTTTTGACAGGATGCAAGAATTGTAAAACCAGAATGGATCATCCTCAAGGAGGTGGGTGTGGAGGGGGGGATCTTTCTCTCCTTTGCTACTAGGATAGAGATCTCCTCCCCCCTCCCTATGCTACTGAAGGGAGAAGAGTGATGTCTCCTCCCCCCTCCCTATGCTACTGAAGGGAGAAGAGTGATGTCTCCTCCCCCCTCCCTATGCTACTGAAGGGAGAAGTGATGTCTCCTTCCCTCCCTATGCTGCTGAAGGGAGAAGTGATGTCTCCTCCCCCTCCCTATGCTACTGAAGGGAGAAGAGTGATGTCTCCTTCCCTCCCTATGCTGCTGAAGGGAGAAGAGTGATGTCTCCTTCCCTCCCTATGCTACTGAAGGGAGAAGAGTGATGTCTCCTTCCCTCCCTATGCTACTGGAGGGAGAAGAGTGATGTCTCCTTCCCTCCCTATGCTGCTGAAGGGATATCCTCCTCACCACCTCTTATGTCCTGAAACTGAAGAAAAATAAAGAATGGAATTAGTGATGTTTTTAAATTATTATGGCCCTGAAATTTTTACATTAAAACTTCAGCAAGAAGCTGAATAATAAACAAAATGTAAATGTATAACCATAACAAACTAAACTAGCAACTAACTACAGTACAATTATTTCTGAAACATCACTACCTTACTATTAAATATGAATAATACAATTTGGTAATGATAGACAAAATAAAATTAACATTAGTGAGTAGGCTACCCATTGTCTTCCACATCTATTGACGTATTAAGTGGCACCATTGTACTCGTAAGGGAGGAGACATGAGGAGTGACAAATGAGCCCTAAAATGTGCCCAATTCTCCATGCAACAGTATACAAGCAAGAATTGTTGCAACATTCACTGAGCTTAGTAGAACAGTTGATGGACAATAATTTATGAAAGATTCTTCGTAACAACCTTTTTGAGTATGAATAAAAAAATTGATTTTGAAGACTATAAACAAGGACATCGCAAGAACAGGTGGTATCAGGGCCACTATGCAAGGGAAGGAAGTGAAAGGAGGGTTACAGGACTGTATGGAGGGCTATATACTTGATATTTTAGCACAACAAATGGGGGAACATTAGGTACTCAACTTGCACTTCAACAACATTTAAAAACAAATAATATGACCTGATAATGAAAGCAAGAATAGCTCTACTTAACATTTTCAGGAGGAAATGTGGCTGTCCAGGAGCTCGTGCTGTTGGAGGTTTGTCAGACACCTTATTCACTTGGAGTTGTAGAGATATCCTCGTACATTACAACTGCAGGAAATACAACAAATGGTGGGAGTAAAGCAAGTTTACAATAACTTATTCTTTTGAAGAATTTCATATAGGGGTTAGGATAATACACTTCTGGTACAACTGATGGATAGGAATAAGGTCGATAGCAGCCTTTGAATGTTACCGTCTCTGCGATGACTGCTGACAACAACAGTTTGGAGTACGGTGAGACCCTTGCTACAGTCAGCTAATATCAACCATAGATTTAAATATACTGCAAGATCCAAATCAGTAAATAAAGTACTGCTAAGTTTTTTCTATACCTCTAATATTTTTTTTTCTTTTGTATGTAAATTTTTGTAAGAGGAATTTTCAGAAGTAGGGAACTGCCTGTATTCATACAGTACTAAGGACATGGTATTTTTGGTACATGTTGCTGTGTGCAGTCAATGAGACCGTGTTCAACAAATATGAATGGTATCTATATCAGCTTTCTTCATTAAGTATCTATAACACTACCTATGAACAAAGAAGCTCTCCACTACCTTTAACAGCACTGTACACTCAAAATCTTAAAGTACAATGAAAGTATCAGTAAGTTGCTTTCACTAAAATGAAGCTATGGATTCCTCCAAACTGTTAATGTGGAGTGCTCTGTGGAATTGAAGGTAGCCAATTCCTCTATTCACAACCAAGCCATGTAGCTCAAAATACTTTTATTTTTTTACAATTACCATGTCAAAAGTAATCTCAAATGAAGGCACCATTAATATATTTCTTGTGTCCTTCTGGAAAAGCAGTCAAGAAGATAGGCCTAATGCTATTGATCATGTAAGTAAGGGGCTTTATACCTACCTTTATATACTAAAAAATGTATTACAACGCTTAAATCTGTTAGAATACCATACTGTATCAGAAAAAGTACAAGACAAGTTTATATCTCTTTGATTTGTCATAGCATTATTAAACCTAGTGAAATATTGTGAGAATAGCTATGGCAAATGGGTTGACTTTTGAAATCCAAGTCAGGAAGACTGTTGTGTCTTATACAAACTGTTCACACATTTACATTTGTAAAAATTTAGCATCTTGTTTGTAATAATGGTACAATACCTGGTGTAAATTCCAGTACAAGGAAAGTGAGGGTACAACAGTCCAAGCATGACACAATGGTACCCCATCAACAGCTTGGGATCCCCAGTATTGTCGTGTTTTTGTTGTCCAAGCGACACGAAGCTCGCTTGCTTTTTACCAAGTGAGCTTGCTCTATACTGTTTTTGTTGGACGCTTGATATCAAGCGGTGCCAAGCGAAAGCAAGTCGTCTTCGATTCCAAATCAACCTTGCTCGGGAGCAATCTTGGTCCCGCTTGCCTCACTTTTGGTAACATGACAACAACAATATGGCCGACAGGTAATTGAAATTTGCTAATAATAATAAATTATTAATTAATTACATGATTATTGCATGTAACTTGTAATTAGTGCTAGATAAATCAAAATAATGATGTAATAAGATGTAGTATTATTTAACGAGGTATAGGCTGCTTTGGATAGTTATGTATTACAGGTAAGACAAAAAAAAGGATTATTTGTTATTAATATAATTATCCTATTTATGTAATCAAACTTGCAGTATTTTACCTTCGGCAAGCTAGTTGTTCGGGTCCACGTAATCTGGTCTGTTTTAGTTGTCAGATACGGCTTGCTCCAAGCCCACTTGGTACCTTCTACATGCTGGCTTAATAAATAATTATATAATCAGTGAGACGAATACTGGTGCCTGGTGGTCCTGAGCTGATTTCCACAAAGCACAGCACTGAAATGCAATATATTCACATTAATAAGTTATAGTATTTTTTATCTTCAGCTTTATGAACATAGTTTTTCTATCTGACATGCCATATAAAGAGTCTGTCATGCTGCAAAAAGTGTCAGGTCAACCACATACGTGAAACAGAAGAATATGCACTCCACTACAGGACTAGATATACACCCTAAGAGCATTATACACCTAGAAAATCCTATCTTACACTTTGGCAGTCACTAAACTGTTACATATGCCCGGGGCCTATGCTGCTGCACAAAGAGGTATATCAATTATATTTTACAATACATATACGACCTAGGCAGCCACTGTCATTATTACTTTAGAGGGAAATCTTTTTGTGCAAATTTGTAGAGCATTTGATTCTTTCAAACTATGTCAGGAAAGAAACGGACTACAGCAATATCCCTCTATACTATACACAAATGATAGGTTCCAAAGGTTGCGACATAACCCAGAATTTGGTTTAACCCAGACTTCACTAAAAATTTTTACACAACTAGGTAATCACAGCATATAATCCTCGACCAGACTTGCCCTTACACGTTAGTCAAGGAGTATGTGCCTCATCTGCATCTTATAAACACTGCATTCTCCATGAAACATACTGTACTGTATGTCTAATGTCATATTGTATTACTTTCTGGGGAACCAGTACATTTTCACCGAAAAAAAGGAGAAGCACTTTAGTACCATATCTCGTGCCAGGTCATATTACTTCAAGGAAAACCAGTGCATTTTCACCGATATAAATGGACATCTGTAGGATGGGTAGCCTGCTCAAAATTCACTTTTACACTACAGTATTTACACATCTAACTACGTTTTCACACTTATTTCATTATAAAACAGGTCAGAATCAGATATTTTGGTAAATTTTTACAAGTTGCCACAACAGGATTTCACTGGAAAAAAATATATTTCCTAGAAGGATTTAGTGTGACTACCGGGACCTAACTGGGGCAGACTACACAGACCTAACCAGGGCAGACTACCAGGACCTAACCTGGGCAGACTACCGGGACCTAAGCAGGAAAAAATATACAGTAGAAATTAGTCAGACCTCACCTGACCTGACCTAACCTAATCTGGACTGGGACACACTACCGGGACCTAACCTAACCTAATCTGGACTGGGACACACTACCGGGATCTAACTTGGGCAGACTACCGGGACCTAACTATAAGAGGTAACTACTGTTATGCAGCATTTGCAGAAGAAATGGTATATAGAAAAGTTGTTTGTAATAGTGAAATATAAACACTGGTAACAGTAAAATTTTCGAAATGGAGTTGTGGCAACTTGTAAAAATATTCCAATATTTTAACACAACAATAAGAATTATAATGTCACAGTCGTTTTTACGTACATATATGGTAATTACAGGAAAAATGGAGCTCATTTAACACTGGGTGGTGGCGGCTTATAGTTCCTAGGGTCCCACAATCAAGGTTGCCACCCAAAACAACCAAGTTATAGGGTGCGCTAATTTAAAACCTGCACTGTTGACTTATGTCGTCACCTGCAGTTTTCCACACTTGTTGGTGGTGTCAACTTATGCTGTCACTCACGGTTCAAGGGTCAATCCAAAATTACCTGACCTAACCTAACCAACCTGTTTAGACCTTAATTAATCAATGGCCATAAATATGACCCCAGAGATATACAATGGGCTGTATGCAAGAACATCCATGGAGTATACGACGGTCTGGTATCAGTACCATGGCTCTGTTGTTTATCTATGGGGCCATCGTACTGGTACCACACCATCATATGCACCATGAATGTTTGGTATTTATTGAAAGAATTGCTGTTTTGTAGCAATGTTGCCAGATCCGGCAAGGTCCCAGTATTTTGCTCCAGTCATTTCCTGTACTTTACCACAGTTATTTCCCGGTAGTTTGCTCAGGTTAGGTCCCGGTAATTTGCTGTGGTCTAACTTAGGTTAGGTTAGGTCAGGCTAATTTCAAACTGCCCCATTTGAATATCTTGGAAATGGGGGCATTTGAGGAGGAAATACCATAGAAGAAAATAGTCTTAGAATGGTCTAAATAAGTGGGTAATGAAGGTAGAATACCCGTACGTAACAACGGTAATTCTTTCAATACTTACCAAAAAATACTTACGCAATAGCAGCAATTCTTTCAATATTTACCAATTTATGTTTGATATTCCCAATTATTAATTTTCTTTCAGACACATACAAGATTCCACATTTCTTAAAAGTTAGATATTCCCTTTTTATCATTTTAATTTATTCACTTTTATATTATTCCCTATTATTATTTATTTTCTACACACACGGGGCTCCAATTTGGTCACAACACTCTTGGTATATACATAATTACTATTGGCATGTTAAATATGGCTTACCTTCCTCTATATAGGGAGAATTGGGATCCATTATCACAGCTTGAATGTAACCAACCCTTACCACAACAATGGCCGCCTCAGTGTTGCCAATTTGCCATCTCCAGTTTTTTGGGGTAATGTCCTTAGTTTCAACATCAGAATTTCCCTTTTTGACTCCTTTTTAACATAAGAATTTCCCTTTCTTACTCAACTTTAATATCAGTATTTTCCTTTTTGCCTCAACGTCAACATTAATTAGCATTTTCCTTTTTACCTCATATTCAACATTAGAATTTTCCCTTTGCTCTTGAATCTAAATAGGAGCTTGTTCAGTAGCATAGGCAGGAATCCAAAGTCACTAAATTCTCAATAATTTCCCCATATAGTTAAAATTACCCTAAAACATGGACATTTCCCTATATCTAGTAACACCTACACTCCATTATTATTTTTGTCCACAAGATGATAAATTACACTATAGCAACCCCAACCAAATTTCAGATGCGTTAAATATACATCAAAATAATAAGCTTTTATATAAGAAATACTGTACTGCACCTTCTTAGTATTAATAAGTCCTGCTTTTGGTAGATATTGTAAAATTAATAGAGTAGCCAACGGTATGACGATCGAGGGAGAATGAAAAGATGATAAGAGATTCTGTTAGAGAAGTGGGACAGACAGCAAGCATTAATAAGGAAATAGAAGGAAAGGGGAGACAGTTGAAGAATTGAAAGAGAGTGGCTGGGACCGAAGGGGCGCCCAAACCCTTAAAGTTACTGCCCACATCACTGTAGGCAATACTCCCCCTACAGAGTGTTCTGCATGTACAGTATAGCATCAATGAGACTATAGCACAGTCTCATTGTGAGTATGTAAATTGAAGGGTTTAGAAATGAATTTTCTCTCAAACATAGTTATTATTTATACACAAACCAATTTACATAAATATTTATACATTACAGGCAGCATTTGTCACATGTTCTCAGGGTAGTACACTTTCACTGGAAGAAGCAGGGGTACAACAGCATGACTGATAATTACACAATTATAGTATTGGGGAAATGAGGGTTATGTCAGGCCTGGGAAATGGAGTACTGACTTTTATGATTGGTCTACCACATATACATAAAAATTAAAATACAACAAACTTACCATAATCAAGAAATATTTACAACAAACTAATAAGTTGTAATGGTTATCACTAAATTATACCACATACCAGGATTTCAAAAATACACACTTTCGAATATAGTAGGGTAATTCTTTATAGTCCCACAATGCCACTTAGGTTGGTTACACTCATTGTCACTGGATTTCCTATAGTTAATACTCTACAGTCATGGTGGAATGTATGTGGGTTAGGAGTACTGTACATATGTTATTCTAATCATCTCAATTTAAAGTTTCTCAATTTTTTTTCTATTGAGCTTTTTAAAATACTTGACTTCTTAGCAGCCTTTGTTGACTTGTAGATGCACTACTATGATTTTAATTCACTCTGTTTTTGTTCATAGAATTTTCACAGCAACTCCAAGGCTGAGAGTTTAACACATCCAAAGTGAAGGCATGGGACTAAAAAGATAACCCTGAGTATGTCATCTCCAACATCTCTCTAGTTGCTTCTCATGTTGCTTGGCAACAACTAGAAATGGAAAAACATATAGCCCTCAAAACAAATCCTTAAAATAATAGATTAAGTGATTGCTGTATATACACCCTGCGAAAGGCTTAATATCTATGAAAATATTCACCATACTGTATCATATAAATGATGAATTACGGTCTGGCAGTCAACTTAAAAAATTCTGTATGAGGCATTACATAAAAAACTGCCACTGTACACAGACCCCCATCACACAGGACCCTCTTCCTCCCACTGTGGAACTCAAAGCACAGCCAAGAGTTCCCAAGTCATGTGGAATTCAGTCTCCCATGCCACTGTGTCTGGCCATACAGTACCGTATTCATACATACTGTACTGTACATGAGAGCCAAATAGAGTAGACATAATTTGGTTGCCATAATCTAGTGCATGGTGCAGTGGGTTAGGAGTGGATGCAATTCCATGGGAGTCAGGATTCCACATAACAACAACGGCCATGGAAGTTCCTGTTCTGAGGATGAGCGTGGCAACCCTGTTACCACCGAACGTCTAGAGCATACTGGATGTCTCTGGTTTTTGTCTTACTAGTAATACACATATAAAACAACTCCATCTAGCAGAGTAGACTAGAGTGAAATTCCTAACAGTTCTATTCCACTGTTTTTTTTTTTTGCTCCTAGGACATGCATCATCTGGAGGGTAGTAGGATACTCTACATGTAACTTACAGAACTACATTGGAAAATAATTACAGGATCATAACTTCTGTTTCACTACCACATCATCATCAATGTCCTGAATATATGTTATTTTTACAGCATTCACATAAAAAACAAATGTGAATAGCAAATAATCTTTACTTATTCTTAATTTAAGTGGAAAGACTGATCTGGGAAATTGTTTCAAAACACAAACATCATATACAATTAATTCCCTTTGTTGTGGGCATACAAATCTGAAAAGTTAATATCACCACACCCTTCTTATACTAATAATAAGAGCGGCATGAAGGAGAACTGGTGTAAAAAAATAGTCTCAACTAAATACACACCACCTGAGGCACTGAGGCAGTCATGACACTACTTCAGTACTGTCAGGTGTCACACGGATGGGAATGCTACGGCACGTTCTATTTTTATTTTATTTTTTTACCTTAACCTGGTCAAAATGCATCTGTTCCCTATCTGCTAATATCAGAGCATAAATATGTGTTTGGAATGGTGTCCAAAATTTAGAAATTGTTCTGCATTGCAAATAAAGTCCTGTAATTATAAGTTGGTGAAGGAATATGATGAAAGTAAATTATTGTCAAGTTAAATAAATGCATATAAAAAGGTGGCATCACAGAGGATACATTCCCCAATCCAATAGTGCAACTTGGCACTCTATTTCTTTTTGCCTCTAAGTGCCATATGCAATAAGATGTCACATGCATATTGATAATGATAACCTACAAGATGGCTCCACTGACATGACATGTAGCCATCATACCAGTCACTATTATCATCTGGATTTATATATATATATTTTCATAATGTTATATGCCCCTAAGGTGTTGAGGTGGGTCTGAATTAAGATGGGAAGCAATTACTGGAGATAATGGAAAATGTGGCACCAGAAAAACAAGCACACTTAATTCGGCCAAACCATCCAGCCATACAATTATTAATGTATGTACAACTCAGTCCAACAATTTGCTCAGGATAGCAACTTGCACAAAAAACCATCCATACCCATACAGGTTTGTACATTTCCAGAATGAAAGATGTCCGTCAGGCAAGGAAGCTGAATATACAACTGGTACCCTGGTTGTTGAGCTGGATTGGTATTGCTGGGCTATAATTAAAACTTTAGACTGTACACGAACTTTTTGAGTTCATCTTTCTATAACTGTACATACATACTGTATTTGGTGGATAGAATACTGTGAAATTTATACTGTACACCAACACAAAATAGCATGCTTGCACACTGTAGCTCACAGGTCATAACAAAGTTTGTGACAAGTTTATCAGTTAAAAGAGGAAAACCACGGTAATTTACTTTGCAGCTTCTCCACCACAGTGCTTGTTATCATTCTCATCTTCACAACTACCGGTACATGACTTAGTAATATCTTCTAGATACCCAAGATAGATTTGGACATTCAACTCAATAGATATACAGTATTTAAAGGTAAAGGCAACATACTTGAAGAATTTCAGTGTTGATTCTTTACAGTGTGATTTATGAGTGAGCATAAGGATGGATTTGTTAGACAGACAAATTCTCTTCAAACTTCTTATAGGATGTTTCTGCTATTAAGTCTAGGTAATATTACTCAATGCACATGATGTAAATTATTGATATAAACAAACACCATGCAAGCATCTGAAAGCAACAGTATTACACACATCTTAACTTTAAACATCAGCCTTCAGCCTTGTGCTTGTACAAACTATAACCATGACCAGAACAAAATGGAGTGGTCCTGCAGTCATAATAATGTATATAAATTATTTACAGCCCAGCATATGACCCAAGAATAACCAGTTGCTCATTCACTATGTTAGTCATTGGTTTACAATTATCACCTGTATTGAGTTCCTGAATGATTTCACGAATTGAGACAAGATTCCTTGGGTCATCTGCTGGAACCTGTACATGGTACCACTGAAATTTGACAATGGAAAACTATTACAAGTAATGATTCTCACACAATGAGATCTTTTTACATGAAAAACTTAACACTGCAGATATAAATACTTTTAAAAACACTGGTTAAGAATTTCTGCTAGGTTTGATTAATTTCACAACAAAACATTTTTAGTTTGGGAGGAAGAAACAAATCAAGGAGAGCATTTAGCAGTATCATTATTTCAAAATTTGAGTGGGTATAACTGGGCTGGTGCAGTGGTAGTCTCTTTACCTATATACTGTACCTTATAGTACTGTACTTAGTTTGCACATACAGACTACATACAGACTACTGTACTATGGCCAAGCTCAAATGGAATTATTATCCTTTATTTTTTCTTCCTCCTCAAACTAGCCAGATCTCTAACTCTATTTTAGATTAGACTGAGATTTTTATTTTACATTATTGACAGGTCCTCAACCATAAATGCAGAAATTGTATATTTTAAGAGTATTTCACAATTCTGATATGGATTTAGTTTTAGCACCCCTTTTTATTTTTTTTCCTTAGTGTATAGGCGAAGATCACTGGAAAATACCCTTGCTAATTTAATACAGTAGTAATGTATTATTGTATAGGAGTTGTTGGGGGAAGACTTGTGGAGGCTTTCTAGATATTTATGCTAGTATTACAGTACTGTACAAGAAGTCCAAACACTACCTAGAAATTCTATTGATAAAAATAATAGGTTCCAGGATGAAATAAACACTAGGTACAGCCGTGCACACATATTCTCAGAACGGCCATGGAAGTTCCTGTTCTGAGGATGAGTGTGGCAACCCTGTTACCACCACCAAACATCTAGAGCATATTGGATGTCTCTGGTTTTTGTCTTACTAGTAATAAACATATAAAACAACTTCATCTGCCCTGGGTTAAGAGTTCCACAGTATCAAAACACGTTCAGGAAAGGAAAGGAAGAGGAGGGATAGAGTGGGATGGGCATGAGGGAGGGATGTAGGGTGTAGGGTAAGTGACTTCGTACTACCTGCAAGCCACCAGACTCACACAATCTCCACTCTTTTTTTCTTTCCTGCTCGTGCTTCGATACTGTGACATTCTGAACCCAGGGCAGACACCGGATTGACAGCGTTGACTGTTCTGCGAATATGTATGCACAACTGTACATACAGTACACTGGGTGAGAACAAAAATGTTGATAAAACAAACATTCTAGATCAAATAAAATACAGTACTGATATTACCCCAAATTTGAACTTCTAAAGCTCACCAGTTTCATTAATATATGGAAATTTATAACCAGGAAACCACTGTTCTATGATACATGTATTAATTTCTTTACTCAACCCCTACTAAATCATATCAGAAGCACTCATAGCACTCTCCTCAATCTCCTGTTAGTCGATTGTACATCTTTCAGCAGCAGGGGGTAAAGAAACAAAGCCAATATCATACAAGGTAACCGTGACATGTTGAAGCTTACCACTCAGTACTGTACACTGGAGTCACATATTAGCTAATCTGATGCAAGTCAGTAATATTGTGTGTGGACAGTTATATGGTACAGCAACAGACTATAGTTGGGCTATACAGTTTTTCTTTGGGGAGATTGTTTGCTTGTCATATTAATTTGTTATTATTGTTGTTACAAGACTTTTACTGTAAACTTCACTATTAATTTGTTAAAGGAATAAAGTTGTATAATATTACTTCACAGAGTTGAACTCTCAACTATTCGAGCTATTAAGCTAGGTTTTAGAGAATGTTTGTATTTTGAGAGGACTGCATAAAACATTTACAGGACTTGCAAAGTTGTTAATAAATTGCAAGGTCTTGATTCCTCTGACCCATACCAAGAAACAGCTTTCATAGAGTATAGAACCAGTTTGAGGCAGAGCTTTAATGAATACAGTGCCTCCTATCTGCCACCTAGTTAGTGTTTATCAGTTTTAATTAATTAATTTACATCTTTCATATTAAGGGCATGTAACACAGTATATGAATCAGTTCTAAAATGGTTGTACAAATGTAACTTGCTGCTGTACATTGGGAAATGTTTGCACCTAGCAATGAGTAGTAACATGAAAATGTAGGATCCAAAAGCCACATTAACACTGGCTGGAAGCTGCCACAATGCTTTTATCATCTACGAGTGGATTACCTATGTTGAGGAGCCACTTACACTAACACTGAAAAGTGTAAATTGGTTAATATACAATATTACCTTCATTTGGGGTAATTCAGGAAAAGTGGGACTATATAGTGCATGTAAAGTATTCTCTGTTTTCATGTTTATTATGATGTTCTGTGATAGAAAGTATACAAATAAAATAAGGGTGTGCTGCAATTGGTGTGCATTGAGTATGTGGCAGATGAAGTGTAATGCTATAATGTGAGACAGTATTAATGCAAAGTTGGGATCTGCCCAATATGTCTCCAACAGAACCACCAGATGGTAAGTTTTACTGAAATATTTTTACATGTTAAGATGAGGTTTGAGGTTAATGCATCACACAACAGTCACTCGGCAACCTGACCATAACACATCCCCCGTGTGGAGGTAGCGGGAAGACACAAACACACACACACAACACGCACATGCACACACATACACTCACATATATATATATACATGTACAGTTGCCCAAGAAAAGACTGCAACTAAATTTGCTGGTGAGTGGCAATATCTGGCAGCTGCTCCAAAGTAAACACTCGTATTTTATCAATGGATCACTCAGAACCTATAGTTGTTAGGATGAATGTAATTAGCTGAAGCCAATAACATTAACCCATACAAAAGTTGTAGGTTCTAAGTGATCCATTGATAAAATATGAGTGTTAACTTTGGAGCACCTGCCAGATATTGCCACTCACCAGCAAATTTGGTTGCAGTCTTTTCTTGGGCAACTGTACATATACAGTATATATATATGCAGTGTATGTAAACACATGCCTGCAGTACATACACTAGATGTATATTGTACATCTATCTTTTCTCCCCTAGGAATAGTTATATTGAGAATGTACTTTGATTATCAAATTATATTGAAATAAAAAAATATATATTACAGTAACTGCTAATCCATACACCACATACAAGTATCACTTGGCTTAAATTACATGTACAGTACTATGCTATACTTGAAGTACACTGTCACTGTTTCAAGCCAAGCTACCAAGCTACCAAAGCTACATATCTAAACAGTCATAAGCCTCCAGTAAGATGCAGTCTCGTCTACTTGAAAACTTACAACAGACTTCAGGGAGTTAAATGTCAATAAATTGCCCCCCCATTCAAAACCAAAACCTAGGATTCATCACTTCAAGTTTTCAGCTCTGCCAAGCTGCTCTAGGTCTGACAAATTTACAAACATATTCCTAGGCTGCACATTTTGGTAGGATAGTTCACTTTAATAAAGTAAATCAAACATAATTTATAACATATTGGTGGGTATGTTTTATGAAATCTACTGAGTGCTTGCATACATCTGAGTACTGTACGGTATATATAAATGAATATCCTGCTTCAGATCCTTCCACAGTAACCTACCATATATTGATACAGTAGGACTACTTATAAGGAATTAAAGACAAATACTGATGACAAATTAATTAATTAAACATTATTCTATTTACCCATACTGTACTCTGTCCTATGATGGAGTGGGATGCTTTTGTGGTAGAAATATCAAGTTGGAAAATGGATGCAAATGGGCGTGAATTCAACTCATACTTTCCAGTTACTGTATAATGATTGGTGACTTGTGGAACTTGGTGTGAAGCTGGCTATTCCAGCCATTGGACTCATGACATGAATTTAAAAAAGGTAATAATAATAATGATGATAATAATAATAATAATAATAAAACAAAAATGTTTTGACCACTGAAGGGAAGTGTGGACTTGGAATGTCAATAGTTTTGTAAATGAACAGGGTGTGACATTGTTCAGTACTTCCTTAAAGAGGAAATGTTTACCACCTCTCAATATTAAACACACAGTAAATGAAGGTGTAAAGAAGCACACTGATGTCACATTAAATTATATGTGCCAGTTACTATACCACCGATTTCTGTGTCAAACAGTACATTCATCTATAAGTATGTTGAGAGTCATCCCTTATGTAATACAAATTTTTAAAAAGTATTATGAACTATGGTACAATTCAGTGTATACTGTATTTTTGCTTAAAATGTTTATACAGTATTACAACACACTTACTGTTTTAAATCAAACTTCAACAAAATATTTTTAATAAGAGCCAATGGCCATTATACAAAGAGATGAATAATAAGGTATGTGACGATAAGTTGAAGTGTCCTACTTGAAGGTGCAGATTGAGAAATAGATCATAATAAGAGCAACTGTATGAGGGGTCAGAGTGGATTCAAAGGTAACATCTCGCTTCACTGTTCCTTGAACCTTCCACACAGCTCAATCCATATTACAGTATTTGGTTTTAAATATTATGATTTTGACCAGCTAGAGCTTGCCTTTCAGACACATCAGAGTAGAATACTATCATGCAGTACAAGACTGAAGCATCTTGATATTTAAGAGTGAGTTGCTGTAGCTGGCAACAAGGTCCTGTACTGTAGTTCCTTACCTGGGTGTGAGATTAAAGGAACATTTTGGCATGACAATACATTCTAACAACAGATAATTTTCAAGTTATGACAGCTGTATTTTAAAGTAATGAAAGGCTGATTACCATAAAAATTAATCATTACACATTTACAAACACTGAACAACTTTGAGAGAAAGTCTTTGATTAACTTGTAGCATATATTCACTTTGGTAGCTATAGTAACAGTACCAGATTATTCTGAAATCTGCATTATATATGAACTCATCAAACGGTACAGCTCAGGTGCTGTAGTATTTCCAAGAGAACAAGAGGACAGAAACACTTCAGCACAAAAATTCATGGATATGTGTTTCTTTACAACAGGTCATTGTAAATATATAAAATTACTCTGCAGACAGGTAGCTCACATATCAACCAAAAGCAACTTAGATTAAACATTTATAACACCTTTTGTGTACGAATAAGCTGCCTTGAACCACAGGCACCTCTAGATTAGGGTATTTATAAGTACAAAGTCATATTTGTGACAGGCAATCAATGGATCAAGAGAGCTCATAACACTACACATGAAAGCACATATAAACATGGAACCACCAGTAAGAGTAGCCATAGGAACAATAGCACACATACATCTGTAAAATTTCAGTCCACACATGCCACCCACAAACACAAACTGATCAACACTGTCATGGCCACCCACCAGCATGTACGCATATACGCACCTGCACTCACACGAAGTAGGTATGGAATCAATGGGAACAGTTGTGGCTTTGGGGTCATGTCATTATAAGCCAACTGCAGTCACACAATACACTACACTAAACAGTGGTGACGTAGCTGGTTATTCTAACAGGATATACACACAAGGCGTCCAGGCTATCACTATCTCTAACTATGCACACACAGCTGGAGTTAATGGAGTATGCAAGATTAAGGGTTATCACTCCTTACACGAGGCAAAGGGATTCTAATGCTTGTATTCGTGCTGGTCAGTCACAGTTGCTGATCTATAAATACTGAACCATGGCAACTTTATGATGGTCAACAAAACACAAATTATAAAATATACTCAATCATTTTTATCATTCAACAAGAGTGGTACTGTAGAAGTACTGTAGTGAACTCAATACCTTAATAACAATGTCTTATGTTTTGCTGCCTATGCTTTGTCCATCTTCTAATCTACTAATGAATATATGTCGCCACAGTCTAGAGAGCCGTAGACTTTAAAATTAGAATCCCTCCACTATGTGTATTCAAAGTGACACCTCTTTCTATCTGCATATTCTTTGAAGAGAAGAGCGCTGTGCCTTACACACAGCTTCTTATCTGTTTAAAATTTTTATCTTCAGACAGGAGGTTTGTTACATGGCTTTAAGGTAGATAAAACAAAAAAGGAACAATAATACTGAGAGAAAGTTCACCAAGAGGCTTGTAAAACTCCAGGGGAGCAACTTTCATTAAATACACTATCATTTGTTTCGGATAAATCTATCTTAAATCTCCACATAAACTCAACAAACTATCAGTGGTAATATCTTGAGTCACACTCCTGCCAATGTCATCACTTACTCACCAAACCTAAAGAAATTGTGCTCAGGCTGGAAAGATAACTATAAGTAATCCAAGACAAGGAGTTGCACATTTTGCTGAGAAGGCTGGGGAGTCTGAATTAATTATTGGCAATTTGTCTGTTTGTTTATCAGTATCTCATTTAAAATTTTCTTTAAATATTACTCTTCACTTCCATTTTCTATCTTCTATTCCTTTCCAGTTAATGGTCTTCTACCTTATGTTTCTTGATATAACTCCTGCAATGCAATATTCTGATGTACTGGACATGCATCAGTTTTGGCTCTAACTAGCCTTATTTTCTATTTGTACCCTGCCTCCACTTCTCCACCCTACCTTGTCCATCCATTCCTGCCATACAACCCCTCCTTTATATTTCTCCACTCTATCATTCACATCCTTCATAATCTAACTCTCCTCATAATTCAATTTCATCACCTACTCTTATTATTCTTCCTAATAAACCTGATCTTCTCATCAGAAACTTCATTAATTGCCTAGTTCACTCACAGAAACCACATCTTCTTGTAAACAAAATATTTAGATGCTGATCTGGTCTAGAATTTTGAAATGCAATAAAGCCTGAAGCACTTTTTTATCATGAGTGACGGCAGGAGTGGTTCACATGTTTATTCCCGACTGATACTATCAACAATAATTATTATAATAATCCCTATGTATGTATATTATGTTCATAATAATACACCACTATGCATTCCACCATGCTACACGTGTTGGGATATGTATTTGATATGGTTGTTTTGTAGGGAAGGAAGTCAGACTTATAATGATGAGTACTGCTTATGATATGTGAACATTGCAGTTTATAATTATGTAGTAGAGGTGACTGAGTGCTCCCTGCTGGCACTCTTTCCACCAGTACTCATTGGGATGCAAAAACACCCACGTGAACTCAGCAGCTTAGAAACATAAAAGTAGCAACCATTGGGAATGCATTAAAGGTGAGGGAGGGTTATAGGTCAGGGGCTGCAGCTGAGGGAGTGTGGATGAGCTAGTGCACTGCAAAGGTGAAGGACAGGAAACGGATGAGAAAAAATCATGGGATGTAAAGGATTACAAGTAAGGGGTTAGACATAAGCTTGGGAGAATATTGAGTGTAATGTAAATGACAAGTTACGGTTGAGAAGATTTCAGGCTAAGGAACAGGATATAGGGACAGGTTACAGGTACACAAGTAAAGGTTGACAAAGGTAAGTTGGGTCGCTAGCGAGTCCCTGCAGGAGGAAAACCAATTGTTGGGCTGGCGTGTTATGAGCTACCACGCTGGAAGGCTGCGATGGTTTTCTTGATCCACCTGACAGTGCCTTGGGTAATGTCATCATAGAGTCGTGGCCGTGAGCCATGGTAACAGCCAGTATGTGATGTGGCAACACCCACCACTTCCCATCGTCCTGCCCACTCACACACTAAGCCACCTCCACTCATCTCCTCAAGCTGCAGAGAAGCAATGGAGTTAAATGAATCAAGCAAAGGAAAATGAATGAGATATAGTGCAATAAACAGTTTTAAGAAGTACAGTATATAGTTTACAGTTTATACTACATTATACAGTATTACATTTAATATACTGTACAGTACATATGATTGTAGAAACTATAAATTATTGAAAGTACTGTATGTCATTACATAGAGTGTATATGTTTCGGAAGTAATTAATAACTGCATTTATACATATTTATGTATTACAGTATACAGTATTGTATGAAATCTTCTAAAAGTATGAACAAAAATAATTATTGCAATTATAGTGTTAACCTTAAAGAAAAACAATTTACATCCAAGATAACATTATGTCAAGGTGGAGGATCTTTGTTTTATCCAAAGCTAGAGAGCCCCTGAATGGCTGCTAACACAAGTACAGTATAATTAAAACATTATTGTCCAAGAGAAGAGAATAATGCAGTTTAGCCTACACATTCTTTCACCAGAATACATATATAAAAATTCCCTCCAGAGTTATTATGACTTACCAAGCATCGGTCAGTAGGTGCTGTCTGCTGAGCACAAATTGTGTTGTCTTTGAAGTCGTCAAGGCGCTGACACACCTGTCCGGCATTCACAGTAATTGAGAGTTCCACAAGCGGGTCACCTGTTGAGTCCATACATAGGTTAGACGGAGAAGGTCATATGCAACAAATATCAGATAATGACCACTGACCTGAGATATCATCCTATATGTGGACTTTCTATAGAATTCTTAATATATATTGGTCTAAGGTTTACCAAGAGTTTTCACACACATGGCTCAAAGTAACATGAGTTTTGGAAGATTATTTTAGTTGTTGAACTCTCCTATTAATGTAAGGGTGATATTTTAAAAGTTGCAAAAAAATACTGCACCTAGTTGTAAATTTTTTTGGTGTAACTTGTCATGGAATGTAAGAAGTTTAATGAGGGAGTGTACATTTTCACCAGACACATACACAAATGGAGTAGGCTATAGCGTGTGTATACTTGTGTCTTTTTTCTGTGTGTATGTGTTGGGGGAGGGGGAGGGTAGATGGGGAGGACTCACGTCGAGCTCCCCAGCCAAGACTACGACAGGTCCGGTTGTTGAGTTGGGTGATGGCAGTGTGTGAACCCAGACAGGCGGGACGAACGTAGTCACTAAGTTCCACCTCAGAGTCGGCCAGCTGAGGGGAGACAAGAATACTCATAAATACTGTACATACATATACCAGTCCTTCATCTTCACGCTGAGGGAGGACATAAATACTCATAAATACATACATACACATACCAGTCCTTCATCTCCACGCTGAGGGAGCACAAATAATACATACTGTACATACACCACCACGTCTTCATCTCCAAGCTGAGAGGACTATAATACTCATAAATACACACATATACCAACAGGCCTTCATCTCACACACCCTCCGAAACACAAAATTAATGCCTTTTATCTCATGTGCTCCATGACAATTTAATTTAGCTTGAGGTGTATCCTATTTATTTCTGAAGGCAGGATGGGAGAGTTCAACAAGACAGGACAGCCTGGTTCTGAAAATTAAGGTTCGCTGAATAAAGAGAATATTGGAATAGGAGTGGTTAGTAGGACAAGAGAGTTCAGCATGGAAGCGAGAAGACAACACTCACTAATAATAATAATAATCCACCCTAAGGTGCGTTTATGAATGCCCCTGCGGCTTGAGGCGGTCTTGAGGCTGGCTAGACTAGATGCTGGGACATTCAAAAACAGTCCAGGTCGACCGTTGGAGACTGACTACAACAACAACAAAGATGGCGGAAAACAGATATTTTCAATTTTGCTACTCTTCCCTCTCGGAGCAATGGAAATTATTATTAACTTTTATCATTAACTCTTTTTTATCATTAACTTTTAATAGAACCTTTAAGTTCAGTGTATTTACCTTGTTGTTGCTTTGTACGCCATTTTTCAATATGTTTGTTTACATTGTGACGTCACTATCCGCCTTGAGACTGGGTCTAGCCTGCTGCACAACTGGCTCGACTTGACTAGACCTGGGCTCGAGGCGGACTAGAGTTTGGGAAATTGGGACATGCAAAAAACACGATTGAGCGCCAGTCTCGAGGCGGTCTTAAGTTTGGGGCATTCATAAACTCGACTCTACACACACAGTGAATGTCCTTAGCTAATAATGAGCCAGCCAGACAGACAGTCACCCCTCAGATCAATGTCCATAACTCCAGATAGGTAAACAAATAACTCTCCCTGAATACACAGCTGCTGCCAAGGATAAATAAATAGTTCTTTTACTGCATTTATGACACTGTACCAAACCCAGCTGAGATAACACACACAAACATGGTGGATTCACACGATGTAGAAATCCATAATAATGAAATATTTACTGGTTAAAAGATCTCGAGTATGGAAAGGTATATTATATAGCTTGTGTTTCTGACCGTGTATACCATCATCCTTATTCGTAAGTGTTTGTGTACAGCCACTGTTTAATGTTCTGTGCAGCAGGATAATAAAATAAATGACTGTTGTAAGTGTCGTATAGTTAATGTCATTCTCGCCAGTAACGAATCATTACAGTTCTATCAGAAATTCGGGATATGTGCTAGTATGTTTTGTCCTTATTTTGTGTGTGGTACATAATAATAAAAAATGGCTTTATTGATCATTTTTAAGGCCAAAGTTTTCCAAAGAAGCCACTTGAAGGACTTTCTTTTCGCATCTTCTTTTGTGGTGAATCATCATACATGGATCTGATATAAAAATGATGTAATAGCCATTTCCCAGAGGACACAATTCAACCACGTATGTCATGAATGTTGTTACATCATACGAAACAACCACGCAGGTGACGTGTGGCAACAACCCCTTACAACATCACTCTCCCTCCCCTGAAAGACATGTGGAAACAGCCAGCCAACCAAACAGCCAGCCAACCAGCCAACCAACCAGCCAGCCAACCAGCCAACCAGCAAATTAGCCGGCCAGCCAGTCAACCAGCCAACCAACCAACCAGCCAGCAAATTAGCCAGCCAACCAACCAACCAACCAACCAGCCAGCCAGCAAATTAGCCAGCCAACCAACCAGCCAACCAACCAACCAGCCAGCCAGCCGCCGCGCCACCCGTATCGTTTTTTAAGTTCCCAAACGCGATATTGAATGGTTATGCGTCATTAACTGAGGACGGCGGCCCAGCTTAATTTGCCGACCCAGCACCACCACGTCCCCGTAAAGTGACGAGGGATGGTCGTTAGTACACACACACACACACACACACACCGATAGGTCCTATTTCCCGTACAGTGGCTGGGGATGGTTGATAGTTAGTACACACACACACACACACACACACACACACACACACACACACACACACACACACACACACACACACACACACACACACACACACACTCTCACACACACACACACTCACTCACTCACACACACACACACACACACACACACACACACACACACACACACACACACACATTAGTTCCAGGCACCATGGCTAAACAGAGGATTTCGTGGGACATTTTAAGGACCCTGTGATCGTGTATGAAATGTGGAGGCTTCTGATTCCTCCAGACCATGTCACGAAACAACCTCCTTCCATATAGGTGTGTGTGTGTGTGTGTTTCGTGGCAATATATTGAAGGACTCATTAACCTCCAATGTTATGCAATGGAAATAATCAGTAGCCTTTCAATTCGTTGGTAGTTTTGAAGTTCTCTGATTCCTCCAAACTGTACCACGAAACTGATCCCCTATTAGTACCTATGAAGGCGTCTGTTTCCTGGTATAGTTAGGAGGAATCAGTAGCCTTCCAATTTGCAAACATGAGAATCTCCCTTTAAATTGATAGACGTAACAAGGGAAGGAAGAAGGAAGGAAGGAAGAGAAGGGAAAGGAGAAAAGGAGGGAGGGAAAAGAGAAAGGAAGGAAGAAAGAAGGGAGGAATGAATCGAGGGAGAAAGGAAAGAAAGACAGACGAAAGGGAAGGAGTGAGAAAGGAAAGAAGGAAGGAAGGAATGAAGAAAGGAAGACGGACGAAAGGGAAGGAGTGAGAAAGGAAGTAAGTAAGGGATGAAGTGAGGTTCAGCGACATCTACTTCCCTCGCTGAAGAGTTCATTAGTGAGTTTCATTAGTCAACGCTCACTCTCTCATTATTTTCGCTGGCCAGACTGAACGCACTACTGACACAGGGGGAGGGGGGGGGGCAGGGGGAGAGAGAGGGGGTATGTGTGGGGGTAGTTTTCACGGGGAAGGAGGGGAGGGGAAGGGAAGGGTATGTGTGGGGGTAGCATTCACGGGGATAGGGGAGGATGGGGGGATAAGTGGGGGTAGTTTTCAAGGGGATGGGGGTAAGGGGGGAGAGGGGCATTCTTCAAGGGGGGAGGAGGATAGTATTCACTCACACACACACAACCACGCACACACACACAAAAAAAAAAACTCGCACACACACACCAAAAAAAAAAGATACATACACACACACACACACACACACACACACACACACACACACACACACAGTAACTGGACATTAAGGCTTCCTAATGAGGTGACAATAACCCCTTTTTAAGAGTGTCTCAGAGAATGGCTACACTTATACTTCTGGAGCCATTGAATCCTCCAAACTATTCCAAGCAACAGAACACCATTATTTTTGTTCTTCTGGTCCTGTTTCCTGGCATACTTTGGAGGAATCAAGGCACTCCAATGTAACAAAAACGAACTACCACCTTAAACCTCCTTACACACACATGATCTTTTTTCTTCTCGTATTAATTAATCTCGAAAAAAAAATATTATACACACGAAAACCGTATCGACTTAGAGGACTGCCAGTATATATATATGTTAATTAAAGGATGTTCTATATATATATAATTTTGGATATGTTGTGTTATTATGGGGAAGGAGGAGGAGGAGGAGGAGGAGGAGGAGGAGGAGGAGGAGGAGGAGGAGGAGGAGGAGGAGGAGGAGGAGGAGGAGGAGGAGGAGGAGGAGGAGGAGGAGGAGGAAGGGGATGGGATGGGGATGGGAATAGGAAGAGGAGGAAGAAGAGGGAATACGAAGAGGAGGAAGAAGAGGAAAAGGAAGAGGAGGAAGAAGAGGAAGGGGATGGGATGAAAGGGGATGGTATTCTCGTCACCCCACCCACCACTAACCTAACTCACCGGGAATAAAGGTAAACAATGGTATCAGCTGGCCTCTGTTGACTAGTGGGGGGGCAGGGTCATAGCTAGTGGTGGCAGGAGGGGGAGAGTGGTGGCAGAAGTGGTGGCAGGAGTGGTGGGATGGAAGGTGGGGGTGTCAGAAGTGGTGGCAGGAAGGTGGGAGTGTCAGAAGTGGTGGCAGGAAGGGGAGAGGGGTGTCAGGAGTGGTGGGATGGAAGGTGGGGGTGTCAGGAGTGGTGGCAGGAGGGGGAGAGAGGTGTCAGAAGTGATGGCAAGATGGGGAGAAAGGTGTCAGAAGTGATGCTAGGTATAGGATGGAAAAATACACGTGTTGGCAGAGATGGTGAGATGTGTCAAGAGATGGTGGCAGGCAGCTACGATGAGGGAAGTGCATGCATGGTGTTAAATTAAGTAAAAGTGGTCACAAGTGGTGGATAATACAGCCTATAATAATATAAACACTCTCTCTCTATCAGCAGTTCATATCGGTAATTAATTTGTATAAGCAGCAACACCAACCCCGGCAGTATATCGGAAATTATTGGTATATCGAGTTTCATAATAAAGGGTATTAGTATAAACAGGCTCATATCGACGTGATGAAGAGTGTTGATAATGTATTCTGCTGTTTACCCAGTATTATGCTTATTGGTGGCTATATTTCACAGAGATACGGCACCCACACGGTCAGTTAATGATGGGAGGCACACACACACACACACACACACACACACACACACACACACGCACACACAAACACGTCAGTACTTCAACTTTCCTTTTCCTCTTCTCTCTCTCTCTAAACACACACACACACACACACACACGCACACTTCAGCACTTCAAATCTCTCTCTCTCACACACACACACACACGTCAGTATTTCAACTTTCTTTTTCCTCTTCCTCTTCTCTCTCTCTTTCTATCTCTCTAAACACACACACACACGTCAGCACTTCAACTCTCTCTCTCTCACACACACAAACACACACACAGTCACCTCAGCAAAGGGCAGGAAAAGTTTATTTTGGTGTAAGTTATTTGCCATTCAGACTGGTGTGTCGTAAACTAGCAGGCTTCATGGTGGGTTACCTTCATTAGTGTGGGGGAGGAGGGTGTGGGCACAGAAGTAGGGAGGTGTATAGAGGAGAGAAGAGTGGGGTGTGGGGAGGTGTAGGAGGGAGAGAAGAGTGGGGTGTTGTGGGGAGGTGTAGAAGGGAGAGAAGAGTGGGGTGTTGTGGGGAGGTGTAGAAGGGAGAAAAGATTGGGGTGTTGTGGGGAGGTGTAGAAGGGAGAGAAGATTGGGGTGTGGGGAGGTGTAGAAGGGAGAGACGAGTGGGGTGTTGTGGGGAGGTGTAGAAGGGAGAAAAGAGTGGGGTGTGGAGGTGTAGAAGGGAGAAGAGTGGGGTGTGGGGAGGTGTATAGAGGAGAGGAGAGAAGAGTGGGGTGTGGGGAGGTTTAGAGGGGAGAGAAGAGTGGGGTGTGAGATGGAAAGTGGGAGAGGAGGCGTGGGAAGGAGGTGTGGGGAAATAGGCGTGGTGAGAGGGGAAAGAGAGAGTTGGGTGGGAAGTATGTGGGGGAAGTGCACGGGAGACAATTTTCGTTCTGTGTGTGTGTGTGTGTGTGTGTGTGTGTGTGTGTAGGATGAAGGGTGAGAGGGGGGGGGGTCGTAAACAAGGTGGCTTCATGGTTGGGCCACCACCATTAGTGTGTGTGTGTGTGTGTGTGTGTGTGTGTGTGTGTGTGTGTGTATGTGTGTGTGTGTGAGGACGAAAGTTGGAGGAAGAGAAGGTGTGTATGTGTGTGATCTGGAGTTTATAATTGAGTTAGAAGAGTAACCAACTGAGAAAACACACACACACACACACACACACACACACGATTGATTCTCTGTCATCTTGAATCGTCTTGTGTTAGTTGAGGTAATTTTTAACATTTGAATCATAAAAAATAATTACCTGGTAGTAATCAAGAGAAAATTTATGATATCATTCGTTGTATAAGTATGGGATATGAAATCGACTAAGACTATATTAGTTAGTGGGTCGTTAGTGACAATTATAATATGCACAAAAATGATTAAAAATGAATATATCTGCCACCCACTGATACAAGATCCACTGATATAATACACATTTATACAACACCCACTGATACAAGTCAAGACACACTTATACAACACCCACTGATACAAGACCCACTGATATAATACACACTTATACAAGACACACTTATACAACACCCACTGATACAAGACACTTTAAATACAATACATTTCATCACGTGGTTGCAGGGACGTGGTGGAATTCTACTACACTAAAGGTGGTCCAGGGATTTGGTAGGCATTACAAACAGTCATTATGGAAATGAGTTGTACTTTACGACCACCAAGACTATCCCTGCACATCACACCTAACTCTTCTACCTACCTACCTACCTCTCCTCACGATGGGGTCTCTTGCTGTGGTTTTTAGCTCCGGCCTAAACCGAGAGCTCTAGGTTTTATCGTAATTATTGTTCTTGTTCTTGTTGTTTTTCTTGGGGCAACCACTTCTTAAAAGGGGTTCAACTCACTCACTCACTCACTCACTCATTCTTCTTGGGGCGACCACTTCTTAAAAGGGGTTCAACTCACTCACTCACTCACTCATTTCACTTGAATCATTAAGAGCCGGAGCTTTTGAAGGGTTTTTGTTTTTGTTTATTTGTTTTATTTCTTCACACTAAGACCTTTTGTTTTGGTTTCTGATTATTTTTATCTCCTCACGATGGGGTCTTTTGATGTGGTTTCTGTTTTATTTCATTTCTTCACACTACGACCTTTTGTTCTGGTTTCTGATTTGTATCATCTTCCTGGGCTTTGTGTTTCTTTACTCTTTGTTTCAGTGGGACAGTGTGAATGAGTCAGTAGTCTTCTATTCACTGACAACAGTTATAGCCTCTTCCCTCCTCCCTTCCACATCTTATAGCCCCGTCCGTCAGTACATAACCTCCTCCCGTCAGCACGTTACCTAATACAGTCAGCACCTAACCTCCTCCCGTCAGCACCTTACCTAATACTGTCAGCACTTTATCCCCTACCGTCAGCACCTTACCTTAATGAGGACGATCTGGCTTCCTTCTACAGGTGACTTGACCATGCCCACTATGAGTCGTTCCTGCACCCACGGCGCCTCCGACGATATGCGGACGCCACCGAGCCGAGCCACCCACAGAGCCCGTCCTTGTCTGAGGAGAGGCAAGCAGGGTGAGAAAGGGCATTGGTAGAAGGATAGGTAGATCATGTATTTTGGAGGTATATAGTAAGTGGGAGACAGGGGGAGATAGGGCGTTGATGGACGAGTAGAGGAACAGGAAGATAATGTGTCCTGATGGTACAGTAAGTGAGAGGCAAGATGAGACAGGAAGTTGATGGAAGAATAAAAGGATGGGGAGATAATGTGTCCTGGAGGTACAGGAAGAGGGAGACAGTGTGAGATAGGGCAATAAATTGAAAGATAGAAGGATATGGGTAAATAACATATCTTGGTGGTAGCAAAAGTGGGTCCTAGTGTCACCCTGGCGATGCACTCTATGGGTCCTTAATTAATAGTACCTGTTGATATTCTGTGAGGGAACTCAAATCTTTCCCCAGTGGTATGTACTGTATATTTATCGTAGGTTCCAGACTAGTAAAAACTATATAAGATGTAGTTTCCCCCTCCCCTCAACCCTCTCCTCAAAACCATGCATATTCCACATAGGTTCACGACTAGTAAAAACTAAATAAGATGTAGTCCCCCACACTCTACCCTCTCCCCAAAACCATGCATATTCCACATAGGTTCACGACTAGTAAAAACTAAATATGATGTAGTTTTCTCATCCTAACGTACCCTTGGAAGCAGAGTGATGTAGTGAGGAGCCAGGAGGGGTGGATGAGGGTGGCGTCACAGGCGTGTACTCCGTCCTTCAGTAGCGCCGCAGACCAGGGCCAGTCACCGCTACCCGCTGTCCTCACTACTCCTCCTTCCACCGTCGGGTTGTGAGGTATCAGGTAAAGCGGTCTCACACCACAAGCTACGGGAGTAAAGAAGTCGATGCTGATGGGGTCATGATTGTGTTGGTGGGTTAAGGTGTGTTGTTGGGTTAAGTTGTGTTGTTGTGTTGTGTTGATATGCTTTGTGACACACACACACACACACACACACACACACACACGTACAGTACTCACCCAGCTCAGAGCACACCATGTACACCACGGTACGTCTGGAGCAGTTGACAGGTTCGAAGGTAATGTTGGTGGAATAGACGTCTGTGATCTGCACGTACCCCAGCCCGGGCACGTGGTCGTACACATCCTCCGTCACCACCTCCACCAGCTGCACGCCCCTGAGGATGGATAAAAACAAAAAAAATAAGGGGACATAACCACTCGCCTATAGAATCACTGTAACCACCTCTGTCACTTCTGACCCTCATGCAAAATAAAAATAAAAATACAGGATATTACACCATGTTCACTATCTACAACTACAACAATATAATTTTCATCTCGAGTAATTAATGTCTGTTGCTACCTGTGATGGGAAAAAAGTATGAGAGGCCCAACATCATGATTGTCCACTTTCGTTCGAGATGCACAGGACACATTGCATTAGAAAGGGGACGAGTCGTAGAAATAATAATGGGGAGAGATGGATGAAGGTAAGAGTGAGTGTTCCAGAGTTGACCACACGTGAAACTTTTACAGCCACACTCGCTTCAACTAACACACTTTATGCCCACTCTCTGTATACCGTTATAACTCCCAAACCCACCCCATCATGCATTTGAAGTTATCATAAACAAACGCACTCACTCACTCCACGTTCATACATTTCCTTCCATACTCCATCTATCTTAGTCTGACAAAGCGTAGAGGATATTCTTGGAAAATGGGGAGGGGATGATGAGAGAGATAGGGGACGTGTAGATGTGTGTGTGTGTGTGTGTGTGTGTGTGTGTGTGTGTGTGTGTGTGTGTGTGTGTGTGTGTGTGTGTGTGTGTGTGTGTGTGTGTGTGTGTGTGTGTGTGTGTGTGTGTGTGTGTGTGTGTGTGTGTGTGTGTGTGTGTGTGTGTGTGTGTGTGTGTGTGGGCGAGAGAGTGGGATAACTAAAAAGGAACGAGAGAGAGAGAAAGGTGAAAGATGAACATAAAGAGGGAAAGAGAGAGAAAAGATGAAAGGTGAGTGAGGGAAAGATGAAGGGGGAGGGAGAGAGAGAGAAAGATGGGCGGATGAAAAATTAAACATTTACAGAGGCTGACGAGGACGTGGGTGATTAAAAATGGGAGGAGGATGTGGAGGTGGAGGAGGAGGAAGAGGAGGAGGAGGATAAGATGGATGAGATGGAGGAGATGGAGATGGAGATGGAGGAGGAGGATATAGGATGAGAAAGAGAAATAGAGGGGACGGGTGGGAGATGAAGAAAAGGGCTACAAAATGAAAACAAAAAGGAAGAGAATTAACGTAAGAAAAAATAGGGAAAGGGAAAGGGCCCCTAGCGAAGAAGAGTGTGTGTGTGTGTGTGTGTGTGTGTGTGTGTGTGTGTGTGTGTGTGTGTGTGTGTGTGTGTGTGTGTGTGTGTGTGTGTGTGTGTGTGTGTGTGTGTGTGTGTGTGTGTTGTGTCCATTTTACTTACGATATCTGACCACAACAATGAAAAGTAAAAAAAGCCACACCATTTACTCCAACGTGGGATTATTTTGATGGTGTGTGTCCAATGAGTGTGACAGTATGGTGGTGATGGTAGTGGTAGTAGTGGTGGTGGTAGTGATAGTGTAGGTGATGGTTGTGGTAGTAGTGGTGGTGGTAGTGGTAGTGTTGGTGATGGTGGTAGTGGTGTTGCTGATGGTAATTGTGGTAGTGTTGATGGTGATAGTAGTGGTGGTGGTAGTGGTGGTGCTGGTGATGTTGGTTGTGGTAGTGGTGGTAGTGGTAGTAGTGGTGATGGTGATGTTTACAATGATGGCTGTATGTTACGTTACACCGAGGAAATTAGTGCAGCGATGTTTTATTTATATTGTTAGTAGGAGTGTTGTTGTCGTTGTTTGTGTTCCATTTCATAACCTGTCATTGTGTTCACCCATTGGTCAATCTAAGAGCCAATGGGGTCCTGTTGTTGTTGTTATTGTTGTTGCATTGTATTGGTTACACACACACACACACACACACAGTTTTGCAATGCTTGTAGTTATTTTGTTGTTGTTGTCGTTGTAGCCTTGTCGATTTTGCTTCGTATTGGTCACACACACATTCAACCACCCACCCACACACACATAGATAGACATATAGATAACCCAACTCCCTGGGCGATGGAACTTTTAGCAAGTCTCTCTCTCTCTCTCCCTCTGTCTGTGTGTGTGTGTGTGTGTGTGTGTGTGTGTCTGTGTGTGTGTGTGTGTGTCAGAGGGGCCCCAACATCCATCCACTGGCAGTACACCCGTGATTAAAGTACAGAAAAAAGGAGTGACAACAAAGAGAAAGGAGGTAAAAGGAAGGAAGAAAGGGGTTGAAGATGAGTGGAGGTGGCAGAGTAGGGGAGTGAGTAGGGATAACAAGGTGATGATGATGATGATGGTGTAGAGGAGGAGGAGGAGGAGGAGGAGGAGGAGGAGGAGGAGGAGGAGGAGGAGGAGGAGGAGGAGGAGGAGGAGGAGGAGGAGGAGGAGGAGGAACTGTAGGTGGTGGTGGAGGAGGAGAGAACAAGTGAACGTAAGTGAAGATGAATAAACAGAAGAATGAAGAAGGAAGAAGAGGAACATGGTGGAAGAAAGGGGAGAGGGTATAAGGAGGAGAAGGAGGAAGAAAAGAGAACAACAGAACGAAAGTGAAGATGAATAAACAGGAGAATGGAGAAGGAAGAAAGGGGGAAGCTGAAAAAAAATACAAAACACAAAAAATATAGGAGATGAGAACGAAAGGAGGGAGAGAACACCAAGGGAAGGAAGGGATATATATATATATTGGAGAAGCAGAGGAGGAGGAGGAGGAGGAGAGTAAGTAGGAAATAAGTGAGGAGGAGTTGATAAAGTTTGAGTAAATTATCACAGACGAGTTGAGAAGAAAAATGGACTGAAGGGGAAGGCAAGAGGGAGAGGCGGAAAACGGACACTTAGAGCTGTTTGTGTGTGTGTTGTGAGAGAGAGAGAGAGAGAGAGAGAGAGAGAGAGAGAGAGAGAGAGAGAGAGAGAGAGAGAGAGAGAGAGAGAGAGAGAGAGAGAGAGAGAGAGAGAGAGAGAGAGAGAGAGAGAGAGAGAGAGAGAGAATAAAGTACACACACAGAGAACAATATATCTGGTAGTGAGTGTAAGGTGATGGTTGCTTGGTCGTTTGGTTGGTTGAAGGAAGAAATGGTAGGTAGTGAGTTTGGTAATGGTGGGTTGGTTGATTGAAGGAAGGGATGGTAAGTTGTTTGGTTGAAGGAAGGGATGGTAGGTACAGTAGTGTATTTAATGGTTGGTTGGGTGTTAGGTTGGTTGGTTGGTTGTGTGTATGAACGAAGTGAAGGAAGGGACGCGAGAAGGTAAGGAAGGGGTACTTGCCCATTGCTTGCTTCGACTGTCATAATAATATTGTGTGTAAAAATTCCCATGATGATAAATAAATAAATAAATAAATATACTGAGCGCTGGGGAGTCCTGATATTGGCACAATTTATGGGAGAAGGAAGGGAAGGGAGACTCATTTGGGAAGACGCTCCATCACCTACCCGAAATTGGAAAAGATTGTGGGTGGTTAGGGAAGGGGTTGGGTGGTGGGAGGGGGACGATTGAGAAGTTGTGTGTGTGTGTGTGTGTGTGTGTGTGTGTGTGAGAGAGAGAGAGAGAGAGAGAGAGAGAGAGAGAGAGGAGAGAGAGGAGAGAGAGAGAGAGAGAGAGAGAGAGAGAGAGAGAAGGAGAGAGAGAGAGAGAGAGAGAGAGAGAGAGAGAGAGAGAGAGAGAGAGATCATGTACTGTATACAAGCTAAACAAACACAGTAGAGAGAGATAGAAAAACAAATGTACACACACAAACAAAAACAATGAATAAATGGGAGGGGGAAAAGACAGACAGAGAACCAAATAAAAGGGAAGAGTAAAAGTAAAGAAAGAGAATACACAAGAGTATGAGAAAGAGTAAATAAATAGAGCGGAAGCGAGATAAAGAGAGAGAGTGAGATAGCGAGAAAGAGGACTGAAAGGTATGAGGGTAGGGAGAAGGAAGGAAGGAAGGAAGGAAGGAAGGAAGGAAGGAAGGAAGGGAGAAAGGTGGAGTGTGAGAATGGATGAGAGAGAGAAAGAGAGATAGAGAAAGAGAGATGGGGGAAAGGTGGTGTGAGAGAGAGAGAGAGAGAGAGAGAGAGAGAGAGAGAGAGAGAGAGAGAGAGAGAAACGAATAAACCTACTTCCAAGATATGTCACACTTTATACAGCCATTGGGGTTTATTGACTTGGAGTGGTGCTACGTAAGGGTATTTTTCATTTGCCAATTCTTACGTTTTATTATTGATTTCATCCCTTGTTTACAGTTGGGGACAAAAATCATGAGCTGCGTGTTATCCCAAAATGATTCCTCGTTGTCGTCGATTCTATCTTACATATATTTTTTTTTTCTGCATATCTCACGTTCTCACAACACATTACACGTCCTCCCTTCACAACACAACACTTCACACGTCCTCCCTTCACAACACAACACACAAACTCTATTCAACACACCACACGTCACCACAATACAACACAAACACACTACACGTCAATACAACACACCACACATCATCACAAAACAACACACAAACCAATTACAACACACCACACGTTCTCAAAATCACACCACACGTCACCACAGCACAACACTACATCACTACACAAGACACCACACGTCCTCAACATCACACCACACATCCCCACAATACAACACACCACACGTCCCCACAACACAACACACCACACGTCCCCACAACACAAACACACAACACAAACCTCATCACCATAACATATACAACCCACGTACAACTCACTGAGCCAGCCAAATTTCTTCACAATAAATAATTTCCCACGCAGATAGAAGGGCATATATTTATTTTTATTTTGTCCTGTTTAACCTGCTAATATATGGGTCCGTTTTAGGTCTGTTAATCCCTACTGATATTGAGAAGTGATCTGAATATTCCTGGTATAGTTGGTACGAATCAGTAGCTTCCCAAATTGACCAGAAAATTAAAAAAATATAATATAATATCCCTTTTTACCTTCTGTGTTAACGTTGTGTTGTTGTGGTAAAATTTCGACCTGTTACTCCCTCACGACATCTATTACCCTATTTCCACTTCTCTCCTTATTTTTTTTTTTTTTTTTTTTACTAATCTCTGCCTGTCTCACTCCCTTGGCATTTTATTAGCCCCCTCTAATTCCCATACCACAC